>JAGKTI010008275.1:0-10830 GCA_018397915.1 Birgus latro | reverse complement strand
CACACCACAACGCTCCTTCACTTCCTCATTTGTTAGTCTGTCTCTCCATGTGACTCCACATGCTCCTCTCAAATAACTCATTTCCACTGCTCTCACTCTTGACTTCTGTCCTTCCAACAGGGTCCAAGCTTCACTTCCATATGTCAGAGTTGGTATCACAATACTCATGTAACAACTTTTTCACTTCCATGCTCACCTCCCTGTTTCTTATCACTGCTTTCAACGAACCAGCAACCTTCCTTCCCTGCTGTACCCTTTCGAGCACTTCACCCTCCAGACTACCATCCTTACTCATTTCCTTCCCATCCAATCTCACTGTACACTCACTGGCTTCATTTCTCTCGAAGACCATCACTTTACTCTTCCCCACATTCACCTTTACAGACTCTCCCAAACTCATCTACTAAGCCTTGCAGCTCCCCTTCGTCTTCACTCAACAACACAGTATCATCTGCAAACAACAGTACAGGGAGTTTCCAAACACTGCCCTCTCTCACTAGGGCTGCTCCAACATCCACTGCCCGACCTTGTATCTCTTTTATAACCCCATCCATATACAGATTGAACAACCATGGAGACATGAAACATCCTTGTTTCAATCCAACCTTCAAATGGAAAGATTCACTCAGTTTGCCATCCACACGCACTGCAGCTGTAGGTCATTAAAGACCTAAGGATAAATATCTGATCTACACAACCTCTTCCCTTCCTAAAACCTCCCTGTTCTTCTCCAACTAATTCCTCTGTTATTTCCCTGACTCTGTTAATAAGTATACCTACTATATACTTCCCCTATTACACCAAGACAAATGCCCCTACGATTCCACTTTTTCCCCTTTTCCTTTATACAGGGGAATAATTATACCTGACTTCCAATCCTCCAAGACTCTACCTTCCACCCAGGCCAATCTCCGCATCTTCCATATCCATTTTACTACTATCTCTCCCCCATGCTTCAGCATTTCACCACACATTCCAACAATTCCTGGGGCTTTGCCCATTTTGACTTTTTTTGTTGCTTCCACCTTTTCCATTCTACTGATCTCTTCCTTTCTTCTCACCATGTAAAGGAAGTATTTTTGGAGAATGATGCTTACCAATAAATCCACTTTTGTTAAATATGAGTAGAAATCATCAGCTGATGACGTCTGAGAAGTGCTGTTGCATTTTTTTTTTATGCAAGGAAGAAAGAACCCATCTGCATCTCATCTTCGGCCTCCCCCCCCCTCCCCCCCCCTCCACCTCACTCACATACACTCTCCTCGTCAGTCTTTCCTCTCCATCCTATCCACATGCCCAAACCACCTTAACGTGTTTCTCCTAACGCTTCCTATCATGTTCACATCCACACCACAACGCTCCCTCATTTCCTCACTTGTCAGTCTGTCTCTCCATGTGACTCCACATGCTCCTCTCAAACAACTCACTTCTACTGCTCTCACTCTTGACTTCTGTCCCTCCAGCAGGGTCCAAGCTTCACTTCCATATGTTAGAGTTGGTATCACAATACTGTCATGTAACAAGTTTTTCACTTCAATGATCACTTCCCTGTTTCTCATCACTGGTTTCAATGAACCAGCAGCCTTCCTTCCCTGCTGCACCCTTTCAAGCACTTCACCCTCCAGACTTCCATCCTTACTCATCACACTGCCCAAGTACCTAAATGCACTCACATTCTCCATATCCTCCCCATCCAGTCTCACTGTACATTCACTGACTTCACTTCTCTCAAAGACCATCACTCTACTCTTCCCTACATTCACCTTTAGATTCTATTTCTTACACACTCCCCCAAACTCATCTGGCACACATTGCAGCTCCCCTTCATCTTCACTGAACAACACAGTATCATCTGCAAACAACAGTACAGGGAATTTCCAAACACTGCCCTCTCTCACTGGGGCCGCTCCAACATCCACTGCCCGACCTTGTAGCTCTTTTATAACCCCATCCATGTACAGACTGAACAACCATGGTGACATGGCACATCCTTGTTTCAAACCAACCTTCAAATGGAAAGGTTCACTCAGTTTGCCATCCATACGCACTGCAGCCTTAGCACCCTCATACATACTCTTCACTGCCTTCAACAACTTCCCATCCACTCCATACATTCTTAATACTTTCCACAATCCTTGTCCATCCACCCTGTCATATGCTTTCTCCAAATCCATGAAGGCTAGAAAATTTTCCACTAAAGATCTAAGAATGAATATCTGGTCTACACAGCCTCTTCCCTTCCTAAAACCTCCCTGTTCTCCTCCAACTAATTCCTCTGTTATATCCCTAACTCTGTCAATAAGTATCCTACCATATACTTTTCCTATTACACTAAGAAGGAAAATGCCCCTATGATTACCACACACTTCTTTTTCCCTTTTTCCTTTGTACAAAGGAATAATTATATCTGACTTCCAATCCTCCGGGACTCTACCTTCCTCCCAGGCCAATCTGCACACTTTCCACATCCATTCTACTGCTATTTCTCCCCCATGCTTCAGCATTTCACCACACACTCCAATTCCTGGGGCTTTCCCCATTTTAACTTTCTTCATTGCTGCCACCACTTCCATCATACTGATTTCTTCCTGTCTTCTCACAACCCTCCTCCCTGCCATTCCCCAGGTACATGAGAGAGGGGGGTGCGAGTTGGGAGCGGGGTAGTGAAATGGCGGGGGAGAGAGCGACATGGAGGCGATTTGTTTGTGACCACCCCGTGTGGGATTGAGGCATCTGGCAATAGACAGATAGAAGAAAAAACCAATAGGTAAAAGCCCACAAGATTGTTCTCTCCAAGAAAAAAATAAAGAAAAGATAAGAGAGAGCCAAATTCAAGATCCGTTCATTTCGAGATGCCCGGACACACTGCGTTTCAAAGACTGAAGGTCATATGCAGTAGAAAATACAGACAGAGGAAGACAGTTCCAGAGTTAATGTGTTGAACACATGAAGGACTGGAAGTAATGGTTAACACTCACATTAGAGATATGGACAGGAAAGGGATGAGATTTTGTTGCTCGACGGGTGCTACATGCCTGCCGTACTGGTGTAGGGATACAAGCAGACACCTCAGACAAGGAGTGACCATTGAAGCTGTGACAGAATAAAGAAGCAACAGCGCAGCAAAGAGACAGAGGTTGAAGGGAGCCAGTAAGAGGAGACTTAATGAAACGAAAATCTTTTGGCTCCACCTTGTTGAGAAGAGCTGTAAGTGGGGTGCCTCCCCACAATTGAGAGTTGTATTCTACAAAGGGGCAAACAAAGCCCTTATATAAAGTCAAAAACTGTGCAGAGGTAAAGAAGGCATGGAGTCAGCTTAGCACACCTAGTCTCTTGGATACAGATTTCACAAGAGGTAATATAATCTTTCCAAGAAAAATCCTGAGAGAATGAAATGCTAAGTACAGTAAAACCTCCATAAGTTGGAACCCTTTTAGTTGGGATTACACTTAAGTTGGCATGGCATATGATATTCGTTGATGAAAATAATTTAAATCTTTCAATAAAATCGTTATAATAATCACGGAAGAAACTCCCCTAAGTCATAAAATGTCGTATAATAGAAACCCAATCCCAGCATGATGCACAAGGTTCATTATTCTTTAGTCTGTGAAGGCCCATCATCAGTCTAGCATCTGCCACCATCCATATCGGTGTTCTCTCGCATCCACTCCTTTAGTGACTCCATGTTCAACACTTTTATTTGTTATAAGCATGGCTTCCAAGGCTCCCAGATGTTACACAGAAGCAATCATGTGCCCTCTTAATGCCTCTATATCCTACTAAAGGCCCTCCTTATGCTTGGGTTACACCCTCTGTAAAAATGGTAAATCTATCTTCTATTGCCAGACGCCTTAATCCCGTAAGGGGTGGCCACAAACAAATCACCTCCATGTCATCCTGTCCCCTGCCATTTCACTGCCCTGCTCCCAGCTCACACCTCCTTTTCTCATATGGTATATGATTTTTTTTTTTTTTTTTTCTGGTTAGGCTAGAGGCCTCACACTTTCCATAAGTTGAAATTTCAGCGAGGTCAGTGTGGCCTCAGCCCCTATTACTGTATTTTGACATAAAGAGGTTTTACTGTATGTTCAAAGATGATGCAGGACTGAGTTGGATATTGTTAAAAAACCACAAGATACTCCTGTGGTAGATTTTGATGGGTCAAAAGATGTAAGAACTGAGTTTTTGATCTATTAACCCCTTCGTGCATGATAACTCAAAATGAGTCAAAACGGTGTCAGTCTGAAGGGGAACCGATGACGCACTATGACGCACTTGTCAGTGTTGGTCTGAAGGGATGCTGATTAGGCAATTCTGGACAAAAATATTCACCAAAAATTATGTTTTGGCATGAAATGTGTCAATTTTTGGTGCATCATAGGGGAGGGTGTCTAATTCCAGGCCAACACTCTCAAAAACAGTGAGTCCTCGATATATGAAAGGGATAGGGACCAAATAAACCTTTTGTAATTTTAAATTTCGTATATCAGAACAATTTATCCCATTGAAATATACATAGAAATGGGGGGAAGCATTCCAGGACCCCCCTGGACCCCCCACCTAAACTTTATCCCTCCTATTTTGAAGTAAGTAATAACTGTAAAGTAATACCTGTAAATGTAGAGAATGAGAGGACCAATTTCTTGTACATCTCCTTTTTCTTGGTCATAGTCCCATTGGTGGAAGCTGAAAGGCCTAAAGCACGTCCAGTCTCGGAGACTCCCTGTTCCTCCTCGTGGCGCAATTTCCAATTTCCTCTCCAGAGTTAGAGTATGGTGCTGCTTCTTCTTTGCAGAGTGCTCTCCTGATGCTGGAGATGATGCAGGGAGCATGGGAGGCATGTCTAAACAGTATGAAAATGTGTAGAGCTGCGAAAATATCCTCACATGCAGCAAAGCTGCGAGGAAGGACGTCAACTGGTTCCGGGAAAATTCACTGTGAAGTCAATTAGCCGTCAGACATGGATGATTCTGTCATTCTACAAATATACTTAATATTAGTTGATTAATACTATAATAACTAATTTCATGGGGAACTATCAAGGTCTATGTTCACTGAATTGCGCAGGTTTGGATATTAGTTTAATATTTGCACTTGTAGCCAATAATTAACTTGTTTCTGCCTCACTGCAGTCGACTTTGAATTATAATCTGGTGTCTCCCATAGCTGTCTTCAGTAATTTTTATTGTAATTTTTGGGTGCAGTAGGTTGAGACTGATTGATTAGCTGAGAATGCAGATGTAATATGAAGATTATTCATCGAATTTTTGAGTCAGATGTAATATGAAGATTATTCATCTAATTTTTGAGTATGTCGATCGTTCACTTGAGGTTATTAGGCATTTATATAAATGCCAATGTCTCACATGTATCCTTATGTTAACCTGTCCCGTCCCGGCTGATTCTTAACAAATTACCTCCCCCAGTCCCAGCAGATATATATATATATTTTTTTTTGCTAAAACTTCTGCGTTTTATGAGAAACATCAAAATCTCATAGAGAAGTCGCTCACCTGACCTTTAAAATGCTGTTACAGGTAAGAATACCCTCACATGGCTGTGTTTTCTATCGGCCTTGGCTCTTGAGAAAATGTGATTTATGGGAGGGTAACTATTCCAAGCCAATTATAACAGTTATTTATTTATTTGGTATGAATTTATATGTAGTACAAGAGTATTGGTTTTCACACAGTAATATAGGTGATATAAGCATTGTTTCAATCACCAAACACATCAACATACCGCACCTTTCTTGGCGACATTACCTGATCATCATTTGTTTCTTCCTCTAACGCTACGTAAACTTTGTCCTCCACATTGTCATCGATTGGGAAATCACTCTGGCCCTGAATTTCATACCGTGGCGTGACATGTCTTTATTGACCAGGTCACTGGTAACAGGTGAGTTGCCTAGACAATGGCATGTGGGGCATATGTCACCTGATTCACGTTTCAATACAGTATACAGTATTTATATTTTTTTCCGATAATACCAACTGTTTGATGCCATATTTTACATTTATTATAAAAAGAATAAACTACCATCAGCCTTATAACTCATATAACTCGAAAGCTAATATACTTCCTAAATTAACTGATGTGTAAATAAATGACAGGGAATCGTCCTGACATGGGAAAGTCCTGATGGCGAATTGTTATTGTTGTGATGGCCTTGTCACAAGCGAGCACGGCACTGTGCAGCACGCCCATTTTAAATATTTTTTATTTCCTTTAGCTTCTCTTTTCGTATCATCGAGACAGATACCTTTCGTATTGTGGAATTTGTCCTACATTCCTGGCTTTCATAACATCGAAAATTTGTATATCGGGTTTTCGTTTATTGAGAACTCACTGCAGTTGGCATTCTCTTGGTTTTCGGTTGGGGGGGAACATGCGTGATTGTTGGCGATTTGCTTGAAAACTATTGGTCATAGCAGAATTCCGACAACACCAAGTGAAAGCTCGTGAAATTCTACATCTAGACATATGCTTAGCTCTTACATTATGTGGGTAAAATTTTGTGTTAGAATGTAGGGCAATTTATTTTCACTGCTGTACAATAGTATTCTCACCTCATTTCAGTACTTTCACAGTACTTTTACTGACCAGTTTTGTGTGTTTTTATTAGCTATATAGAACAAACATTAGGGAAGATGATGGTATACAATTTATACCATTATAACCAATTTCTGGGGCAAATAAAATACATGGAAATGTTTTGCTTTGTGTGCAAGTCCAGCCTGCCCTCGTAGCATTTTCTCTGGTCATGTCGCACACACTTACAGAAAACTTATGGTGTGCGAGGGGGTTAAAAACAAGGTTATTTTTATCCCAATCAAAGATATGAGCCAAGTCTGACATTAAGTGTGCCATAGCTTCATTCCTTGTTTGTTTAAGTAACTGCTGAGATGGATGTTGTGATAAGTGGATGGAAAGGAGAAGGGTGGAGTCATCTGTGTATGAGTGGATAGGGTTAGATGGTGGAGAAGCACGAGGCACTGGGGTGGTTTGAACGGCTGGCTGGTCGGCAGCAGAGGGTGGTGGAGAGAGAGGACCCCCCCTTGGTTCTGATCGGCGTCCACGGGTGGAGCTAGTGCGTCTTTCGACTCAGCATTGGCGTCCATAGGCTGAGCAAGGGAGGTGGTAGAGGAGGCAGTCGCCATGTGTACTGGAGCATCTAGCTGCAGCCTTTTCCACGGTGTTGTGCGGGGTAGGGGAGGCTGCAGCTTTGTGGCACGATGCTCCTGACGAGGGGCTGCCTGTGAACTGCGGGTGAAGCTCTGAGGGATAACAAGGCGTGGCAGCCCATTCTCCTCAAAGATCTGGGGGGGGAGAACGAGCAGTGCATCCCTGTCATCGTCGCAGAATATCCTCGCCGTCGCAATGCACATGGTGATGATAGTGTCAATCTCCCCATTACATCGACGATCCTTGGGTCGGTGCCGCTGGGTCGTGGGGTGCTGCCATGCATGGGCAGAGCCCTGCACAGCTGTACCCCCCGGTCCAGTGACGTCTTTAGCCTCGGGACCTTTCGGTGTATGGTGGAGACGGAACACAACCATCTCGCCCTTGCCTAATGAGCGCTGGAGGTGTCATGAAGTGGGAGCAACAATCCTAAGGCGATGTATGAATACATCACACCAGTGTCCTGGCGCCGGATGAATCCGTACCCTGCCTTCATGTTGTACCACTTCACTGTCCCTGTGATGGTCTCAGCTCGTGGTGACTGCTCCCTGCCTGTAGAGGTCCCCCTCAACGGGTCGAAGGTCAAGGTGGGTGGAGAAGGCATTCCTGGGAGAGAGATGTTACCTCCATGGCCGCTGGACAGGAACTGAACTGATCAGAGCACATTTAGTCATGTTTTTACCACTATATACTTGATTCTGTACGCAAAAATCATTCAGTCACGTGTCAGTCACATCATGCAAAATACATGCTTTGAACCTTTCGCTTTGCTCTCCAGTGGTAGGTCTGTGACAGCTTTACAAACCGAACACCGCATCACTCCCACATCACTCGTTCACAGAGTTCCATCTCGTCTGGGCATGGCAGAAGTCCTGATGATATACTCTGTTATTTGGTGGACATGTTTTCGCACTGAATTGTTTTGGACAACTCTGCTGGAACCAGGAAAACATGTCATCCCTCTCAGTGTGTGTGTGTGACATCTACAACTCAAACACATGATGGGACATGATACCACCACCCGCTTCTTTATGTCCGCCACAGTTTGCCTCACCCTTCACTACCAAGGGGGGCCACCCGTCCTGAACACAGCAGTGTGGTAGTGGCTGTACTAAACTACAAATCAATTCCATGTTGCTCCCTATGGCCTCATCAACACGTCATAACCCCAGTCACTGCCCCTCTGGCGTACTATCACACCAGGCCTCCACACCACACCCCCTGCATAGGACACTGGACATGGCGGGTGTTAGTGTCCAAGCGATGACATGTGACGGCGTCTGACGTCTACGCTAAGAATCGGATCCAGGAAATATATTTAAAGAATTCTGAAAAATAGAAAGAACCAAGAACTGGTAAAGAAAGGGTTAAATCTCTCCCTCTCTCTCTCTCCTTGCTTCAAGTCCTGTTCTTCTCATTCTCCTCCCTCCCCCAAACACATATTTCTCTCTCCTTTCTCTTGCTTCATCCCTCCCCTTCCTCTTTTTCCTCCTCTTCCTCTCTTCCCCTCCTCCTCCCTCTCCACCAACAAACAAGACGTATTTCCTGTCTCTCCCCTCCTCCCTCCTTCGCCCTCCTCTCCCCTTCCTTCTTCCTCTCCTCCCTCCTTTATCTCCACCTCCAGCTCCCTTCTAGCTCATCCTTTATTCCTTCTTCCCTTCATTTTCTTCCTCCTCCGTCCTATATATTATTCATCCCTTTTCCTTTTCCTTTTACATCTTCCCCTCCTTCCTTAGCTTCTTTCTCCTCCTCTGTCCTCTCCCCTACTTTACTTCTCTTCTTCCTCTCTTCCTTCCCTTCGTTCTTTTCTTCCTCTTTCCTCCTTTTTCCCATCCATCCTTCTCCTCATTCCTCTTTCTATTTTTTTTTTATGCAAGGAAGAAGGAACCAAACGCCACAGGCCTGCATACTGTTCCTTCCAAGAAAAAGAAAAAACAATACAAAAGAGAGCCAAATTCAAAATCCGTTCATTTCGAGATGCCTGGACACATTGCGTTTGAAAGACTGGAGATCATAGGAAGTAGGAAATACAGACAGAGGAAGACAGTTCCAGAGCTGACCAGTGGCATAAATGAAGGACTGGGAGTAACGGTCAACTCTTGCATTAGAGAGTTGGACAGAAAAGGGATGAGAGTTTGTTCCTAGACGGGTACTATGTGCCCGTCGTAGAGGTGCAGGGATGCAAGCAGACGGTTCAGATTTTCTTTCCCTCCCCCCTCCTCCTCTCTTTTACAAGAATTCTTTCCCTTTCTTCCAACACTTTCTTTCTCTTCTGTTCCGTCCTTCTCCTTCATCCTTCCTTAACGTTTCTTTCTCACTCTTATCATCCCCCTCTCCCTCCCTCCCTCCAGTCCTTCCTTTTCCCCCCAATGTTTCCTCCTTTCCTCTTTCTTCCTCCTCTTATTTTCACATCTGTCTCTCTTCCTCCCTCCCTCATCTTCCTCTATAATTTTCTCCCATTCCCCTCTTCCTCCTAATCTTCTCTCCTTCCTCCCTCCTCTGCTTCTTTTGCGTCGCCTTCTCTTTTTTCTTGATTCTTCCCCTTTCCTCCTCCTTTTTCTTGCCGCGTCTCCCTCTGTTTTATGGTCCTTCCTTCTAATCAATTCAATCTCAGTTCAACCACACCCATCAAAACTACCAATTGTTAATTTACACACACACACACACACACACACTAAAGACGACATTTCAACCGTACCTTCAGTGTTTTCTATCCTCCTAACGACAGTCATGCAGCCATCAACAAGTTTATAACAACTCATTCAGTCCAGAATCATACGCAGGAAACAAGCGCAAATGAAATGGCGGGTGGGGATAACAGTAAACCAAGAGATAAATGTTTAAAATACATCCTACTAAATCCTAATGTATGGCAAATTCTAAAATCAGCTTCCAATAATTCTGAAAATAAGAATAAATAATTTAAAATGTGACTCAAGTTAAATGCAAACGTATATTCTTCTCGAGGGCTCCGACGCGGAGGCGGGTTAGCCAGAAGTCAACCGAAAATTATATACGATATTCCAATGTCTGGGCTACATGTAACAGTATCAAAATATCATACCATGTAGCTTATGCCAAAAAACACCCCTCCATTATGCTAGCAAATGAGAATATCGAGAGGAAAACACAGTGGCCAAAATAATTAAAATCCAATTCGAATGCAACCGTCTTATGTTCGCGGTCTTGAATGCACTCAAGATGGCGGGTTGGGTTATGGGTAAACACAAAGGTCGGCGGCCGATCACATGCTGGGCTACACATTGACCAGCACGATGACGGAATACCCCCCCCCCCCAGCCTCTCTGATAGAAATGTATCTTTTGATTAATCAGTCAATGTTTCCCAGAGGGGAACCAGATGGAACAGAGCGGAACAGGAAGAAACGGAAGAGGATAGAAAACAATGAGACGGACAGGAAGGCAATGGAACAGAAGACAACAGAACAAGACGCAAGACAATGGAAGACGATGGATGGAAGACAGAACAAGAGAGAAGGCAAATCAACAGTACGGATGATTGCAGAATTGGATGAGACACAGTGAAGGAGTGAAAGACAATGTGACTGGGCAGAATGCAACAGAATTTGACTAAAGACAGTGGAACAGTGATGGATGACAGTGGAATAGTGATGGATGACGG
>JAGKTI010008274.1:627-34120 GCA_018397915.1 Birgus latro | reverse complement strand
TAAGGAAATGTCGTTTTTGATGTAACAGAAACCTTATAATTATGAATATTTTTTTTTTATCGGCTCAAGGCTCGACTTAACTTCAAACAGCTTCTGCTG
The DNA here is from genome assembly GCA_018397915.1 of Birgus latro. Classification (NCBI taxonomy): domain Eukaryota; kingdom Metazoa; phylum Arthropoda; class Malacostraca; order Decapoda; family Coenobitidae; genus Birgus; species Birgus latro. The sequence continues at coordinate 34,021 of JAGKTI010008274.1, read as the reverse complement.
AAGAAAAAAAAATCAATAAATCGAAGATTTTAAATCGTTTCGGTGATCCTCACAATGCTTCAAGCTTCCTGTCCATAAAAACCAAAGGTGCCAGCTCTCTTTAAGTGTCAGTCGACTTCTTGTCCTCCTTCATAAATGTGACATTTTCACCTTCACAAGTCTTTTTTAGTTCTGTATATAATATAATGTGTTTTACAGTCAACTTTGAGAACACATGAGGAAGTTGAATATTCAGCGTTATCGGCTAGAAATAAGCTTATTCAGGCATCATTTGATTAAAAGAGAATGGACCTTCCTACAAAACGGATGCTATCAGCCGGAACTTTTTCACAATTTGCACTACTTCTTGTTCTTGAAATCATGGCTAAGGGGAAAAAAATGACAAATCAGAATTAGCTTATCCAAATTCCTTCTCAATAGGAATAACATAATTGAAAGATTTTACCTAAGAAAATGTGGTTTTTGATGCAACAGAAACCTTGATATTGATTTTCTTTTTATCCCCATGAAGTTTACGTAATTTGAAACTGCCTGTGCTGAAGAAAAAAAAGTTCTATGAACCTCACAATGTATCAAGCGTTTTGTTCTTAAACACATAAGGTGCCACCTCTCTTTACGTGTCAGTCGACTTCTTATCCTTCATTAATGTGACATTATCACCCTCACAAATGTCTTCTTAGTTCTAAATATAATATAATGTGTTTTACAATCAACTTTTAGAACACTTGAGGAAGTTGCATATTCAGCGTTTTCACCGAGAAATACGTTTATTCAGCCATCATTAGTTTAAAAGCGATTGGACCTACCTCCAAAACGTATGGTATGAGCCGGAACTTTTTCACAAAACTGCAATACTTCATGTCCTTGAAGTCACGGGAAAGTGGAAAAAAAATCGACAAAAGTTAATAATACAGAATGCCGACTCAAGAGAAATCACAGTATTGAAAGATTTTACCCAAGGAAATGTGTTTTTTGATGTAACAGGAACGTTATAATTGTGAATATTCATTTTTCTTTACCGGCACGAGGCTCGACTTAAATTTAAACAGCAACTGCTGAAGAAAAAAAATCAATAAATCGGAGATTTTAAATCTTTTCGGTGATCCTCAAAATGTTTTAAAATTTCTCTTCATAAAAACCTAAGGAGTCAGTTTTTAACGTGTCAGTCGACTTCTTGTTATCCTTCATAAATGTGACATTTTCACCCTCATAAGTGTCTTGTTTTTTCTGAATATAATATACTGTGTTTTACAATTAACGTTGAGAACACTTGAGGAAGATGCATATTCAGCGTTTTCACCGAGAAATACGTTTTTTCAGCCATCATTAAATTAAAAGATATTGGACCTACCTCCAAAACGTATGATATCAGCCGGAACTTTTCACAATTTGCACAATTTCATGTCCTTGAAGTCACTGATAAGTGGAAATAAAATCGACAAAAGTTAATAATACAGAATTCCGTCTCAAGAGAAATCAGAGTATTGATAGATTTTACATAAGAAAATGTGGTTTGTGATGTAACAGTAACCTTATAATTATGAATATTTTTTTTTTACCGGTACAAGGCTCGACTTAACTTCAAACAGCTTCTGCTGATGAAAAAAAAAATCAATATATCGAAGATTTTAAATCGTTTAGGTGATCCTCACAATGTTTCAAGCTTTCTGTTCATTAAAACCTATGGTGCCAGCTTTCTTTACGTGTTAGTCGACTTCTTGTTATCCTTCATAAATGTAACATTTTCACCCTCACAAGTGTCTTCTTCTTTCTGAATATAATATAATGTGTTGTACAATTAACTTTGAGAACACTTGAAGTTAAATATTCAGCGTTTTCACCGAGAAATACGCTTATTCAGCCATCATTAGATTATAAGAGATTGGACATACCTCCAAAACGTATGCTATCAGCCGGAACTACTTCACAAATTGCAGTACTTCATGTCCTTGAAGTCACGGCTATGTGGAAAGAAAAATCGATAAAAGTTAATAATACAGAATTCCGTCTCAAGAGAAATCACAGTATTGAAAGATTATACCTAAGGAAACGTGGTTTTTGATGTAACAGGAACCTTAATAGGGATTTTTTTTTTTACCGCCAAAAGGCTCGACTTAAATTTAAACAGCGTCTGCTGAAAAAAAAAAATAAATGAATCGAGGATTTTAAATCGTTTCGTTGATCCTCACAATGTTTCAAGCTTTCTGTTCACAAAAACCTAAGGTGACAGCTTTCTTCTCGTGTCAGTCGACTTCTTGTTATCCTTCATAAATGTGACATTTTCACCTTCACAAGTGTCTTCTTAGTTCTGAATATATAATGTGTTTTACAGTCAACTTTGAGAACACTTGAGAAAGTTCCATATTCAGTTTTTTCGTCGAGAAATACGCTTATTGAGCAATCACTTGATGAAAAGGGAATGGACTTACCTACAAAACGGATGCTATCAACCGGAACTTTTCACAATTTGCACTACTTCTTGTCCTTGAAATCATGGCTAAAGTGAAAAAAAAAAAAAACGACAAATCAGAAGTTGATAATCCAAAATTCCTTCCCAAGAGGAATCACAGAACTGAAAGATTTTACCTAAGGAAATGTGGTTTTTGGTGTAACAGAAACATTGATACTGTGATTTTTTTTTTTGCCCCCATGAGGCTCGAAGTAATTTTAAAATGCTTGTGATGGAGAAAAAGAAATAATTGTTTCGATCATCCTCAAAAAGTTTCAAGCTTTTAGTTCTTTAAAACATAAGGAGCCAGCTCTTTTTAAGTGTCTCTCAACTTTTTGTTATCCTTAATAATTGTAACATTATAACCCTCACAACTGTCTTCTTTGTTCTGTATATGATATAATGAGTTTTACAATCAACATTAAGAACAGTTGAGGTAGTTATATATTCGGCGTTTTCGCCGAGAAATACGCTTATTCAGGCATCATTAGATTAAAAGAAATTTGACCTACCTCCAAAACGTATGGAATCACAGGGAACTATTTCACAATTTGCACTACTTCATGTCCTTAAAGTATCGGCTAAGTGGAAAAAAAATCGACAAAAGATAATAAAACCGAATTCCGTCTCAAGAGAAATCACAGAATTGAAAGATTTTACCTAAGGAAATGTCGTTTTTGATGTAACAGAAACCTTATAATTATGAATGTTTTTTTTTTACCGGCTCAAGGCTCGACTTAACTTCAAACAGCTTCTGCTGAAGAAAAAAAAATCAATAAATCGAAGATTTTAAATCGTTTCGGTGATCCTCACAATGCTTCAAGCTTCCTGTCCATAAAAACCAAAGGTGCCAGCTCTCTAAGTGTCAGTCGACTTCTTGTCCTCCTTCATAAATGTGACATTTTCACCTTCACAAGTCTTTTTTAGTTCTGTATATAATATAATGTGTTTTACAGTAAAATTTGAGGGCACATGAGGAAGTTGAATATTTAACGTTTTCGGCTAGAAATACGCTTATTCAGGCATCATTTGATTAAAAGAGAATGGACCTTCCTACATAACGGATGCTATCAGCCGGAACTTTTTCACAATTTGTACTACTTCTTGTTCTTGAAATCATGGCAAAAGGGAAAAAACGACAAATCAGAATTTGCTTATCCAAATTCCTTATCAATAGGAATAACATAATTGAAAGATTTTACCTAAGAAAATGTGGTTTTTGATGTAACAGAAACCTTGATATTGATTTTCTTTTAACCCCATAAAGTTTACGTAATTTGAAACTGCCTGTGCTGGAGAAAAAAAAAATTCTATGAACCTCACAATGTATCAAGCATTTTGTTCTTAAACACATAAAGTGCCAGCTCTCTTTACGTGTCAGTCGACATCTTATCCTTCATTAATGTGACGTTTTCACCCTCACAACTGTCTTCTTAGTTCTGAATATAATATAATGTGTATTATAATCAACTTTAAGAACACTTGAGAAAGTTAAATGTTCAGCGTTTTCGCCGAGAAATACGCTTTTTCAGCCATCATTAGATTAAAAGAAATTGGATCTACCTCCAAAACGTATGGTATCAGATGGAACTATTTCACAATTTGTACTTCTTCATATCCTTAAAGTCCCGGCAAAGTGGAAAAAAAAAATCGACAAAAGTTAATAAAACAGAATTCCGTCTCAAGAGAAATCACAGTATTGAAAGATTTTACCGAAAGAAATGTGGTTTTTGATGTAAGAGAAAAATTAATATTGAATATTTTTTTTTTACCGACACGAGGTTCGACTTAGATTTAAACAGCTTCTGCTGAAAAAAAAAAATAAAAAGATTTTAATCGTTTCGGTGATCCTCACAATATTTCAAGCTTTCTGTTCATAAAAACCTAAGGTGCCAGTTCTCTTTACGTGCCAGTCGACTTCTTGTTATCCTTCATAAATATGACATTATCACCCTCACAAGTGTCTTCTTAGTTCTGAATATAATATAATGTGTTTTACAATCAACTTTGAGAACACCTGAGGAAGTTGCATATTCAGCGTTTTCACCGAGAAATACGTTTATTCAGATATCATTAGATTAAAAGAGATTGGACCTACCTCCAAAACGTATGCTATCAGCCGGAACTTTTTCACAATTTGCACTACCTCATGTCCTTGAAGTCACTGCTAACTGAAAAAAAAAAATCGACATAAGTTAATAATACAGAATTCCGTCTCAAAAGAAATCACAGTATTGAAAGATTTTTCATGAGGAAATGTGGTTTTTGATGTAACAGAAACCTTATAATTATCAATATTTTTTTTTTACCGGCACGAGGTTCGACTTAAATTTAAACAGTTTCGGCTGAAAAAAATATCAATAAATCGAAGATTTTAAATCGTTTCTGTGATTCTCACAATGTTTCAATCTTTCTGTTCATAAAAACCTAAGGTGCCATTTCTCTTTACGTGTCAGTCGACTTCTTGTTATACTTCATAAATGAGACATTTTCACCCTCACAAGTGTCTTCTTCTTTCTGAATATAATATAATGTGTTTTACAGTCAACTTTGAGAACACTTGAAGAAGTTGCATATTCAGCGTTCTCACCGAGAAATACGTTTATTCACCCATCAATAGATTAAAAGATATTGGATCTACTTCCAAAACGAACGCTATCAGCCGGAACTTTTTCACAATTTGCACTACTTCATATCCTTGAAGTCACTGCTAAGTGGAAATAAAATCGACAAAAGTTAATAATACAGAATTCCGTCTCAAGAGGAATCAGAGTATTGATTGATTTTACATAAGTAAATGTGGGTTTTGATGTATCAGAAACCTTATAATTATGAATTTTTTTTTTTTTTTTACCGCCACAAGGCTCGACTTAACTTCAAACAGCTTCTGCTGTAGAAAAAAAAAATCAATAAATCGAAGATTTTAAATCGTTTACGTGATCCTCACAATGTTTCAAGCTTTCTGTTCATTAAAACCTAAAGTTCCAGCTCTCTTTACGTGTCAGTCGACTTCTTGATATCCTTCATAAATGTGACATTTTCACATTCACAAGTCCTTTTTAGGTCTGTATAATGTGTTTTACAATAAACTTTGAGAACACATGAGGAAGTTGAATATTCAGCGTTTTCGGCTAGAAATACGCTTATTCAGGCATCATTTGATTAAAAGAGAATGGACCTTCCTACAAAACGGATGCTATCAACCGGAACTTTTCACAATTTTCACTACTTTTTGTTCTTGAAATCAAGGCAAGGGGGAAAAAACGACAAATCAGAATTTCTTTATCCAAATTCCTTCTCAATAGGAATAACATAATTGAATGATTTTACCTAAGAAAATGTGGTTTTTGATGTAACAGAAACCTTGATATTAATTTTCTTTTTACCCCCATGAAGTTTACGTAATTTAAAACTGCCTCTGCTGGAGAAAAAAAAAGTTCTATGAACCTCACAATGTGTCAAGCTTTGTGTTCTTAAACACATAAGGTGCCAGCTCTCTTTACGTGTCAGTCGACTTCTTATCCTTCATAAATGTGACATTTTCGCCCTCACAACTGTCTTCTTAGTTCTGAATATAATATAATGTGTTTTATAATCAACTTTGAGAACACTTGAGGAAGTTAAATATTCAGCGTTTTCGCCGAGAAATGCGCTTTTTCGGCCATCATTAGATTAAAAGAAATAGGACCTACCTCCAAAACGTATGGTATCAGATGGAACAATTTCTCAATTTGTACTTCATCATGTCCTTAAAGTCACGGCTAAGTGGAAAAAAAATCGACAAAAGTTAATAAAACAGAATTCCGTCTGAAGAGAAATCATAGTATTGAAAGATTTTACCGAAAGAAATGTGGTCTTTGATGTAAGAGAAAAATTAATATTGAATATATTTTTTTTTACCGACACGAGGTTCAACTTAGATTTAAACAGCTTCTGCTGAAGGGAAAAAAAAATCAGTAAATCGAAGATTTTAAATCGTTTCGGTGATGCTCACGATGTTTCAAGCTTTCTGTTCATAAAAACCTAAGGTCCCAGTTCTCTTTACGTGTCAGTCGACTTCTTGTTATCCTTCATAAATGTGACATTTTCACCCTCACAAGTGTCTTCTTAGTTCTGAATATAATATAATGTGTTTTACAATCAACTTTGTGAACACCTGAGGAAGTTGCATCTTCAGCGTTTTCACCGAGAAATACGTTTATTCAGCCATCATTAGATAAAAAGAGATTGGACATTCCTCCAAAACGTAAACTATCAGCCAGAACTTTTTCACAATTTGCACTAATTCATGTCCTTGACCTCAATGCTAAGTGGAAAAAATCAACAAAATTTTATAATACGGAATTCCGTCTCAAGAGAAATCACAGAATTGAAAGTTTTTTCATAAGAAAATGTGGTTTTTGATGTAACAGAAAACTTATAATTATCAATATATTTTTTTACCGGCAGAGGCTCGACTTAAATTTAAACAGGTTCGGTTGAAGAAAAAAAATCAATAAATCGAAGTTTTTAAATCGTTTCTGTGATTCTCACAATGTTTCAAGCTTTCTGTTCATAAAAACCTAAGGTGCCATTTCTCTTTACGTGCCAGTCGACTTCTTGTTATTCTTCAAAAATGAGACATTTTCACCCTCATAAGTGTCTTTTTCTTTCTGAATATAATATAATGTGTTTTACAATCAACTTTGAGAACACTTGAAGAAGTTGCATATTCAGCGTTTTCACCGAGAAATACGTTTATTCAGCCATCATTAGATTAAAAGATATTGGACCTAATTCCAAAACGTATGCTATAAGACGGAACTTTTTCACAATTTGCACTACTTCATGTCGAAGTCACTGCTAAGTGAAAGAAAAATCGAAAAAAATTAATAATACAGAATTCCGTCTCAAGAGAAATCACAGTATTGAAAGATTTTACTAAGGAAATGTGTTTTTTGGTTTAACAGAAACCTTATAATTTTGAATATTTTTTTTTTTACCGGCACGAGGCTCGACTTAAATTTAAACAGCTTCTGCTGAAGGGAAAAAAAAATCAGTAAATCGAAGATTTTAAATCGTTTCGGTGATCCTCACAATGTTTCATGCTTTCTGTTCATAAAAACCTAAGGTTCCAGCTATCTTTAAGTGTCAGTCGACTTCTTGTCATCCTTCATAAATGTGACATTTTCACCTTCACAAGTCTTTTTTAGTTCTGTATTTAATATAATGTGTTTATCGGCTAGAAATACACTCATTCAGGCATCATTGGATTAAAAGAGAATGGACATACCTACAAAACAGATGCTATCAGCCGGAACTTTTTCACAATTTGCATTACTTCTTGTAATTGAAATCATGGCTAAGGGGGAAAAAACGACAAATCAGAATTTGCTTAACCAAATTCCTTCTCAGTAGGAATCATAATTGAAAGTTTTTACTAAGAAAATGTGGTTTTTGGTGTAACAGAAACCTTGTTATTGACTTTTTTTTTTTTTTTTTTTTTTACCCCCATTAGGTTTACGTAATTTTAAACTGCTTGTGCTGGAGAAATTTTTTTTTTTTTTTTTTACCTCACAATGTATCAAGCTTTTTGTTCTTAAAAACATTAGGTGCCAGCTCTCTTTACATGTCAGTCGACTTCTTGTTATCCTTCATAAATGTGACATTTTCACCCTCACAACTGTCTTGTTAGTTCGGAATATAATATATGTTTTATAACCAACTTTGAGTACACTTGAGGAAGTTACATATTCAGTGTTTTCGCCGAGAAATACGCTTCTTCTGCCATCGTTAGATTTAAAGAGATTTGACCTACCTCCAAAACGTATGCTATCAGCCGGAACTATTTCACAATTTGCACTACATCATGTCCTTGAAGTCACGGGAAAGTGGAAAAAAAATTGACAAAAGTTAATAATACAGAATTCCGTCTCAAGAGAAATCACAGTATTGAAAGATTTTGTCTAATGAAACGTGGTTTTTGATGCAACAGAAACCTTAATATTGGTAATTTTTTTTTTTCCGGCACGAGGCTCGACTTAAATTTAAACAGCTGCTGAAGAAAAAAATAAATAAACCGAATATTTTAAATCGTTTCAGTGATCCTCAATGTTTCTAGCTTTCTGTTCATAAAAACCTAAGGTGCCATTGCTCTTTACGTGCCAGTCGACTTCTTGTTATCCTTCATAAATGTGACATTTTCACCCTCACAAGTGTCTTCTTAGTTCTGAATATAATATAGTCTTTTACTATCAACGTTGAGAGCACTTAAGGAAGTTGGATATTCAGCGTTTTCGCCGAGAAATACGCTTATTCAGGCATCATTTGATTAAAAGAGAATGGACTTACGTACCAAACGGGTGCTATCAGCCGGAACTTTTTCACAATTTGCACCACTTCTTGTTCTTGAAATCATGCCAAAGGGAAAAAAAAAACGACAAATCAGAAATTGATAATCCAAAATTCCTTCTCAAGAGGAATAACAGAATTGATAGATTTTGCATAAGGAAATGTGGATTTTGGTGAAACAGAAACCTTGATATTATGAATATTTTTTTTTTATTTTTTACCCCCATGAGGCTCGACGTAATTTTAAACTGCTTGAGCTGGAGAAAAAAAAATTGTTTCGATGATCCTCACAATGTATCAAGCTTTTTGTTCTTAAAATCATAAGGTGCCAGCTCTCTTTACGTGTCAGTCGACTTCTTGTTATCCTTCATAAATGTGACATTTTCTCCCTCACAACTTTCTTAGTTTTGAATATAATATAAGGTATTTTTCAGTCATCTTTGAGAACACTTTAGGAAATTAAATATTCAGCGTTTTCGCCGAGAAATACGCTTATTCAGCCATCTTTAGTTTAAAAGAAATTGGACCCACCTCCAAAACGTATGGTATCAGTTGGAACTATTTCACAATTTGTACTTCTTCATTTCCTTAAAGTCACAGCAAAGTGGAAAAAAATCGACAAAAGTTAATAAAACAGAATTCCGTCTCAAGAGAAATCACAGTATGGAAAGATTTTACCGAAGGAAATGTGGTTTTTGATGTAACAGAGACCTTAATATTCAATATTTTTTGTCTACCGACACGAGGCTCAACTTAAATTTAAACGGCTTCTGCTGAAAATAAAATAAAATAAATTGAAGACTTTAATCGTTTCGGTGATCCTCACAATGTTTCAAGCTTTCTGTTCATAGAAACCTAAGGTGTCAGTGCTCTTTACGTGTCAGTCGACTTCTTGTTATCCTTCATAAATGTGACATTATCACCCTCACAAGTGTCTTCTTAGTTCTAAATATAATATAATGTGTTTTACAATCAACTTTGTGAACACTTGAGGAAGTTGCATATTCAGCGATTTCACCGAGAAATACGTTTATTCAGCCATCATTAGTTTAAAAGCGATTGGACCTACCTCCAAACCGTATGCTATCAGCCGGAACTTTTTCACAATTTGCACTACTTCATGTCCTTGAAGTCACTGCTAAGTTGAAAGAAAATCGACAAAAGTTAATAATACAGAATTCCGTCTCAAGAGAAATCATAGTATTGATAGATTTTACATAAGGAAATGTGATTTTTGATGTATCAGAAACCTTATTATTATGAATATTTTTTTTTTTTACCGGCACAAGCCTCGACTTAACTATAAACAGCTTCTGCTGAAGAAAAAAAATCAATAAATCGAAGATTTTAAATCGTTTAGATGATCCTCACAATGTTTCAAGCTTTCTGTTCATTAAAACCTAAAGTGACAGCTCTCTTTACGTGTCAGTCGAGTTCTTGATATCCTTCATAAATGTGACATTTTCACCTTCACAAGTCTTTTTTACTTCTGTATATAATATAACGTGTTTGTTTTACAGTAAACTTTGAGAACACATGAGGAAGTTGAATATTCAGCGTTTTCGGCTAGAAATACGTTTATTCAGGCATCATTTGATTAAAAGAGAATGAACCTTACTACAAAACGGATGCTATCAGCCGGAACTTTTTCACAATTTGCACTACTTCTTGTTCTTGAAATCATGGCAAAGGGGAAAAAAACGACAAATAAGAATTTGCTTATCCAAATTCCTTCTCAATAGGAATAACATAATTGAAACATTTTACCTAAGAAAATGTGGTTTTTGATGTAACAGAAAACTTGATATTAATTTTCTTTTTACCCCCATGAAGTCTACGTAATTTGAAACTGCCTGTGCTGGAGAAAAAAAAATTCTATGAACCTCACAATGTATCAAGCTTTTTGTTCTTAAACACATAAGGTGCCAGCTCTCTTTACGTGTCAGTCGACTTCTTATCCTTCATAAATGTGACATTTTCACCCTCACAACTGTCTTCTTAGTTCTGAATATAATATAATGTGTTTTATAATCAACTTTGAGAACACTTGAGGAAGTTAAATATTCAGCGTTTTCGCCGAGAAATACGCCTTTTCAGCCATCATTAGATTAAAAGAAATTGGACCTACCTCAAAAACGTATGGTATCAGATGGAACTATTTCACAATTTGTACTTCTTCATGTCCTTAAAGTCACGGCTAAGTGGAAAAAAAAACGACAGAAGTTAATAAAACAGAATTCCGTCTCAAGAGATATCACAGTACTGAAAGATTTTACCGAAGGAAATGTGGTTTTTGATGTAAGAGAAAAATTGATATTGAATATTTTTTTTTTACAGACACGAGGTTCGACTTAGATTTAAACAGCTTCTGCTGAAAAAAAAAAAAAAAAAGATTTTAATCGTTTCGGTGATCCTCACAATATTTCAAGCTTTCTGTTCATAAAAACCTAAGGTGCCAGTTCTCTTAACGTGTCAGTCGACTTCTTGTTATCCTTCATAAATATGGCATTATCACCCTCACAAGTGTCTTCTTAGTTCAGAATATAATATAATGTGTTTTACAGTCAACTTTGTAAACACCTGAGGAAGTTGCATATTCAGCGTTTTCACCGAGAAATACGTTTATTCAGATATCATTAGATTAAAAGAGATTGGACCTACCTCCAAAACGTATGCTATCAGCCGGAACTTTTTCACAATTTGCACTAATTCATGTAATTGACTTGACTGCTAAGTGGAAAAAAATCAACAAAAGTTTATAATACGGAATTCCGTCTCAAGAAAAATCACATTATTGAAAGATTTTTCATAAGGAAATGTGGTTTTTGATGTAACAGAAACCTTATAATTATCAATATTTTTTTTTACCGGCACGAGGCTCGACTTAAATTTAAACAGCTTCGGCTGAAGAAAAAAATCAATAAATCGAAGATTTTAAATCGTTTCTGTGATTCTCACAATGTTTCAAGCTTTCTGTTCATAAAAACCTAAGGTGCCATTTCTCTTTACGTGTCAGTCGACTTCTTGTTATTCTTCATAAATGAGACATTTTCACCCTCATAAGTGTCTTCTTCTTTCTGAATATAATATGTGTTTTACAATCAACTCTGAGAACACTTGAGGAAGTTGCATATTCAGCGTTCTCACCGAGAAATACGTTTATTCAGCCATCATTAGATTAAAAGATATTGGATCTACCTCCAAAACGTATGCTATCAGCCGGAACTTTTTCACAATTTGCACTACTTCATGTCCTTGAAGTCACTGATAAGTTTAAATAAAATCGACAAAAGTTAATAATACAGAATTCCGTCTCAAGAGAAATCAGAGTATTGATAGATTTTACATAAGGAAATGTGGTTTTTGATGGATCAGAAACNTCAGAATATAATATAATGTGTTTTACAGTCAACTTTGTAAACACCTGAGGAAGTTGCATATTCAGCGTTTTCACCGAGAAATACGTTTATTCAGCCATCATTAGATTAAAAGATATTTTACCTACCTCCAAACGCATCCTATCAGCCGGAACTTTTTCACAATTTGCACTACTTCATGTCGAAGTCACTGGGAAGTGAAAAAAAAAAATCGACAAAAGTTAATAATACAGAATTCCGTCTCAAGAGAAATCACAGTATTGAATATTTTAGTAATGAAATGTGGTTTTTGATATAACAGAAACCTTATAATTGTGAATATATATTTTTTTTTACCGGCACGTTGCTCGACTTAAATTTAAACAGCTTCTGCTGAAGAAAAAAAATCAAAAAATCGAAGATTTTAAATCGTTTCGGTGATCCTCACAATGTTTCAAGCTTTCTGTTCATAAAAACCTAAGGTGCCAGCTGTCTTTAAGTGTCAGTCGACTTCTTGTCATCCTTCATAAATGTGACATTTTCACCTTCACAAGTCATTTTTAGCTCTGTTTATAATATAATGTGTTTATCGGCTAGAAATACACTTATTCAGGCATCAATTGATTAAGAGAGAATGGACCTACCTACAAAACAGATGCTATTAGCCGAAACTTTTTCGCAATTTGCATTACTCCTTGTAATTGAAATCATGGCTAAGGGGAAAAAAACGACGAATCAGAATTTGCTTATCCAAATTCCTTCTCAATAGGAATCATAATTGAAAGATTTTACTAAGAAAATGTGATTTTTGGTGTAACAGAAACCTTGATTTTTTTTTTTTTTTTTTTTATCCTCACGAGGTTTACGTAATTTTAAACTGCTTGTGCAGGAGATTTTTTTTTTTTTTATCCTCACAATGTATCAAGCTTTTTGTTCTTAAAAACATTAGCTGCCAGCTCTCTTTACGTGTCAGTCGACTTCTTGTTATCCTTCATAAATGTGACATTTTCACCCTCACAATTGTCTTGTTAGTTCTGAATATAATATAATGTGTTTTATAATCAACTTTAAGTACACTTCAGGAAGTTACATATTCAGCGTTTTCGCCGAGAAATACGCTTATTCTGCCATCATTAGATTTAAAGAGATTTGACCTACCTCCAAAACGCTTGCTATCAGCCGGAACTATTTCACAATTTGCACTACATCATGTCCTTGAAGTCACGGGAAAGTGGAAAAAAAATCGGCAAAAGTTAATAATACAGAATTCTGTCTCAAGAGAAATCACAGTATTGAAAGATTTTATCTAATGAAACGTGGTTTTTGATGTAACAGAAAGCTTAATATTGTTAATATTTTTTTTCCCCCGGCACGGGGCTCGACTTAAATTTAAACAGCTGCTGAAGAAAAAAATAAATAAATCGAATATTTTAAATCGTTTCGGTGATCCTTAATGTTTCTAGCTTTCCGTTCATAAAACACTAAGGTGCCATTGCTCTTTACGTGCCAGTCGACTTCTTGTTATCCTTCATAAATGTGACATTTTCACCCTCACAAGTGTCTTCTTAATTCTGAATATAATATAATGTCTTTTACAATCAACGTTGAGAACACTTAAAGAAATTGGATATTCAGCGTTTTCGCCGAGAAATATGCTTATTCAGGCATCATTTGATCAAAAGAGAATGGACTTACCTACAAAACGGATGCTATCAGCCGGAACATTTTCACAATTTGCACTACTTCTTGTTCTTGAAATCATGGCTAAGAGGAAGAAAATGTCAAATCAGAAGTTGATCATCCAAAATTCCTTCTGAAGAGTAATCGCAGAACTGATAGATTTTACCTAAGGAAATGTGGTTTTTGGTGTAACAGAAAACTTGATATTATGAATATTTTTATTTTTTTTATTTTTTACCCCCATGAGGCTCGACGTAATGTTAAACTGCTTGTGATGGAGAAAAAAAAATTGTTTCGATGACCCTCACAATTTATCAAGGTTTTTGTTCTTAAAATCATAAAGTGCCAGATCTCTTTACGTGTCAATCGACTTCTTGTTATCCTTCATAAATGTGACATTTTCACCCTCACAACTTTCTTCTTAGTTCTGAATATAATATAAGGTGTTGAACAATCAACTTTGAGAACACTTGAGGAAATTAAATATTCAGCGTTTTCGCCAAGAAATACGCTTATTCAGCCATCATTAGATTAAAAGAAATTGGACCTACCTCCAAAACGTATGGTATCATATGGAACTATTTCACAATTTGTACTTCTTCATGTCCTTAAAGTCACAGCAAAGTGGAAAAAAAACGATAAAAGTTAAAACAGAATTCCGTCTCAAGAGAAATCACAGTATTGAAAGATTTTACCGAAGGAAATGTGGTGTTTGATGTAAGAGAAACCTTAATATTGAATTTTTTTTTTTTTTTAACCGACACGAGGCTCAACTTAAATTTAAACAGCTTCTGCTGAAAAAAAAATAAAATAAATTGAAGATTTTAATCGTTTCGGTGATCCTCACAATGTTTCAAGCTTTCTGTTCATAAAAACCTATGGTGTCAGTCCTCTTTACGTGTCAGTCAACTTCTTGTTATCCTTCATTAATGTGACATTATCACCCTCACAAGTGTCTTCTTTGTTCTAAATATAATATGTGTTTACAATCAACTTTAAGAACACTTGAAGTTGCATATTCAGCGTTTTCACCGAGAAATACGTTTATTCAGCAATCATTAGATTAAAAGAGATTGGACCTACCTCCAAAACGTATATCAGCCGGAACATTTTCACAATTTGCACTAATTCATGTCCATGAAGTCACTGATAAGTGGAAATAAAATCGACAAAAGTTAATAATACAGAATTCCGTCACAAGAGAAATCAGAGTATTGATAGATTTTACATAAGGAAATGTGGTTTTTGATGTAACAGAAACCTTATAATTATGAATATTTTTTTTTTTACCGGCACAAGGCTCGACTTAACTCCAAACAGCCTCTGCTGATGAAAAAAAATCAATATATCGAAGATTTTAAATGGTTTAGGTGATCCTCACAATGTTTCAAGCTTTCTGTTCATTTAAACCTAAGGTGCCAGCTCTCTTTACGTGTTAGTCGACTTCTTGATATCCTTCATAAATGTGACATTTTCACCCTCACAAGTGTCTTCTTCTTTCTGAATATAATATAATGTGTTGTACAATTAACTTTGAGAACACGAAGTTAAATATTCATCGTTATCACCGAGAATACGCTTATTCAGCTATCATTAGAATAAAAGGGATTGGACCAACCTCCAAAACGTATGCTATCAGCCGGAACTACTTCACAAATTGCACTACTTCATGTCCTTGAAGTCACGGCTATGTGGAAAGGAAAATCGAGAAAAGTTAACAATACAGAATTCCGTCTCAAGAGAAATCACAGTATTGAAAGATTATACATAAGGAAACGTGGCTTTTGATGTAACAGAAACCTTAATGGGGATTTTTTTTCTTTTTTACCGCCAAAAGTCTCGACTTAAATTTAAACAGCTTCTGCTGAAAAAGAAAAAGAAATGAATCGAAGATTTTAAAGTTTCGTTGATCCTCACAATGTTTCAAGCTTTCTGTTCACAAAAACCTAAGGTACCAGCTCTCTTCTCGTGTCAGTCGACTTCTTGTTATCCTTCATTAATGTGACATTTTCACATTTAGAAGTGTCTTCTTAGTTCTGAATATATAATGTGTTTTACAGAGAACTTTGAGAACACTTGAGAAAGTTCCATATTCAGCTTTTTCATCGAGAAATACGCTTATTGAGCAATCATTTGATGAAAAGAGATTGGACTTACCTACAAAACGAATGCTACCAGCCGGAACTTTTCACAATTTGCACTACTTCTTGTCCTTGAAAACATGGCTAAAGTGAAAAAAAAAAAACGACAAACCAGAAGCTGATAATCCAAAATTCCTTCTCAAGAGGAATCACAGAATTGAAAGATTTTACCTAAGGAAATGTGGTTTTTGGTGTAACGGAAACATTGATATTTTGATTTTTTTTTTTTTACCCCCATGAGGCTCGACGTAATTTTAAACTGCTTGTGATGGAGAAAAAAAAAATAATTGTTTCGATCATCATCACAAAGTTTCAAGCTTTTTGTTATTAAAAACATAAGGTACCAGCTCTTTTTAAGTGTCAGTCGACTTTTTGTTATCCTAAATAAATGTAACATTATCACCCTCACAACTGTCTTCTTAGTTCTGTATATGATATAATGAGTTTTTCAATCAACATTAAGAACAATTGAGGTAGTTATATATTCAGCGTTTTCGCCGAGAAATACTCTTATTCAGGCATCATTAGATTAACAGAAATTGGACCTACCTCCAAAACGTATGGTATCACAGGGAGCTATTTCACAATTTGCACTACTTCATGTCCGTAAAGTCTCGGCTAAGTGGAAAAAAAAATCGACAAAAGATAATAAATCCGAATTCCGTCTCAAGACAAATCACAGACTTGAAAGATTTTACCTAAGGAAATGTCGTTTTTGATGTAACAGAAACCTTAGTATTGAATATTTTTTTTTTTACGACACGAGGCTCGACTTAAATTTAAACAGCTTCTGCTGAAAAAAATAAAAATAAATCGATGATTTTAAATCGTTTCGGTGATCCTCACAATGTTTCAAGCTTTCTGTTCATAAAAACCTAAGGTGGCAGTTCTCTTTACGTGTCAGTCGACTTCTTGTTATCCTTCATAAATGTGACATTTTCACCCTCGCAAGTGTCTTTTTTCTGAATATAACATAATGAGTTAAACAATCATATTTGAGAACACTTGAGGAAGTTGCATATTCAGAGTGTTAACCGAGAAATACTTTTATTCAGCCATCATTAAATTAAAAGAGACTGGACCTACCTTCAAAACGAATGCTATCAGCAGGAACTTTTTCACAATTTGCACTACTTAATGTCCTTGAAGTCTCTGCTAAGTGAAAAAAAAAAAAACGACAAAAGTTAATAATACAGAATTCCGTCTCACGAGAAATCACAGTATTGAAAGATTTTACCTAAGGAAATGTGGTTTTTGATGTAACAGAAACCTTGTAATTGTGAACATTTCTTTTTTTTACCGGCACGAGGCTCGACATCAATTTAGACAGCTTCTGCGGAAGAAAAAAAATCAATAAATCGAAGATTTTAAATCGTTTCGGTGATCCTCACAATGTTTCAAGCTTTCTGTCCATAAAAACCTAAGGTGCCAGCTCTCTTTAATTGTCAGTCGACTTCTTGTCATCTTTCATAAATGTGACATTTTCACCTCCACAAGTCTTTTTTAAGTTTTGTATATAATATAATGTGTTTTACAATCAACTTTGAGAACACATGAGGAAGTTGAATATTCAGCGTTATCGGCTAGAAATACGCTTATTCAGGCATCATTTGATTAAAAGAGAAAGGACCTTCCTACAAAACGGATGCTATCAGCCGGAACTTTTTCACAATTTACACTACTTCTTGTTCTTGAAATCATGGCTAAGGGGAAAAAAACGACAAATCAGAATTTGCTTATCCAAATTCCTTCTCAATAGCAATGACATAAATGAAAGATTTTTCCAAAGAAAATGAGGTTTTTGGTGTAACAGAAACCTTCATATTGATTTTCTTTTTACCCCCATGAAGTTTACGTAATTTGAAACTGCCTGTGCTGGAGAAAAAAAAAAATTCGATGAACCTCACAATGTATCAAGCTTTTTGTTCTTAAACACATAAGGTGCCAGCTCTCTTTACGTGTCAGTCGACTTCTTATCCTTCATAAATGTGACGTTTTCACCCACACATCTGTCTTCTTAGTTCTGAATATAATATAATGTGTTTTATAATCAACTTTGAGAACACTTGAGGAAGTTAAATATTCAGCGTTTTCGCCGAGAAATACGCTTTTTCAGCCATCATTAGATATAAAGAAATTGTACCTACCTCCAAAATATATGGTATCAGATGGAACTATTTCACAATTTGTACTACTTCATTTCCTTAAAGTCAAGGCTAAGTGGAAAAAAAAATCGACAAAAGTAAAAAAAAAAACAGAATTCCGTCTCAAGAGAAATCACAGTATTGAAAGATTTTACTGAGGGAAATGTGGTTTTTGATGTAAGAGAAAAATTAATATTAATATTTTTTTTTTTTTTTTACCGACTTGGGTTCGACTTATATTTAAACAGCTTCTGCTGAAAAAAAAAAAAAAATTATCGTTTCGGTGATCCTCACAATGTTTCAAGCTTTCTGTTCATAAAAACCTAAGGTGCCAGTTCTCTTTACGTGTCAGTCGACTTCTTGTTATCCTTCATAAATGTGACATTATCACCCTCACAAGTGTCTTCTTAGTTCTGAATATAATATGTTTTACAATCAACTTTGTGAACACTTCAGGAAATTGCATATTCAGCGTTTTCACCAAGAAATACGTTTATTCGGATATCATTAGATTAAAAGAGATTGGACCTACCTCCAAAACGTATGCTATCAGCCGGAACTTTTTCACAATTTGCACTAATTCATGTCCTTGACGTCACTGCTAAGTGGAAAAATATTAACAAAAGTGTATAATACGGAATTCCGTCTCAAGAGAAATCACAGTATTGATAGATTTTTCGTAAGAAAATGTGGTTTTTGATGTAGCAGAAACCTTATAATTATCAATATTTTTTTTTTCTGGCACGAGGCTCGACTTAAATTTAATCAACTTCGGCTGATGAAAAAAAATCAATAAATCGAAGATTTTAAATCGTTTCTGTGATTCTCACAATGTTTCAAGCTTTCTGTTCATAAAAAAATAAGGTGCCATTGCTCTTTACGTGTCAGTCGACTTCTTGTTATACTTCATAAATGAGACATTTTCACCCTCATAAGTGTTTTCTTCTTTCTGAATATAATATAATGTGTTTTACAATCAACGTTGAGAACACTTAAGTAAATTGGATATTCAGCGTTTTCGCCGAGAAATACGCTTATTCCGGCATCATTTGAATAAAAGAGAATGGACTTACCTACAAAACGGATGCTATCAGCCGGAACTTTTTCACAATTTGCAGTATTTCTTGTTCTTGAAATCATGGCTAAGGAGAAAAAAACGACAAATCAGAAATTGATAATCCAGAATTCCTTCTCAAGAGGAATCACAGAATTGATAGATTTTACATAAGGAAATGTGATTTTTGGTGTAACAGAAACCTTGATATGAATATTTTTTATTTTTTTATTTTTGACCCCCATGAGGCTCGACGTAATTTTAAACTGCTTGTGCTGGAGAAAAAAAAATTGTTTCGATGATCCTTACAATGTATCATGCTTTTTGTTCTTAAAATCATAAGGTGCCAGCTCTCTTCACGTGCCAGTCGACTTCTTCTTATCCTTCATAAAAGTGACATTTTCACCCTCACAACTTTCTTAGTTCTGAATATAATATAAGGTGTTGTACAAACAACTTTGAGAACACTTGAGGATATTAAATATTCAGCATTTTCGCCGAGAAAGACGCTTATTCAGCCATCATTATATTAAAAGAAATTGGACCTACCTCCAAAACGTATGGTATCAGATGGAACTATTTCACAATTTGTACTTCTTCATGTCCTTAAGGTCACAGCAAAGTAAAAAAAAAATCGATAAATGTTAAAACAGAATTCCGTCTCAAGAGAAATCACAGTATTGAAAGATTTTACCGAAGGAAATGTGGTGTTTGGTGTAAGAGAAACCTTCATATTGAATATTTTTTTTCAACCGACACGAGGCTCAACTTAAATTTAAACAGCTTCTGCTGAAAAAAAATAAAATAAATTGAAGATTTTAATCGTTTCGGTGATTCTCACAATGTTTCAAGCTTTCTGTTCATAAAAACCTAAGGTGTCAGTCCTCTTTACGTGTCAGTCAACTTCTTGTTATCCTTCATTAATGTGACATTGTCACCCTCACAAGTGTATTCTTAGTTCTTAATATAATATAATGTGTTTTACAATCAACTTTTAGAACACTTGAAGTTGCATATTCAGCGTTTTCACCGAGAAGTACGTTTATTCAGCCATCATTAGTTTAAAAGCGATTGGGCCTACCTCTAAAACGTATGCTATCAGCCGGAACTTTTTCACAAAATTGCACTACTTCATGTCCTTGAAGTCACTGCTAAGTGGAAAGAAAAATCGACAAAAGTTAATAATACAGAATTCCGTCTCAAGAGAAATCACAGTATTGAAAGATTTTACCCAAGGAAATGTGGTTTTTGATGTAACAGGAACGTTATAATTGTGAATATTCTTTCTTCTTTACCGGCACGAGGCTCGACTTAAATTTAAACAGCTACTGCTGAAGAAAAAAAATCAATAAATCGGAGATTTTAAATCGTTTCGGTGATCCTCAAAATGTTTCAATCTTTCTGTTCATAAAAACCTATGGAGTCAGTCTTTTTACGTGTCAGTCGACTTCTTGTTATCCTTCATAAATGTGACATTTTCACCCTCACAACTGTCTTCTTGGTTCTGAATATAATATAATGTGTTTCACAATCAACGTTGAGAACACTTGAGGAAGTTGCATATTCAGCGTTTTCACCGAGAAATACGTTTATTCAGCCATCATTAGATTAAAAGAGATTGGACCTGCCTCCAAAACGTATATCAGCCGGAACTTTTTCACAATTTGCACTATTTCATGTCCTTGAAGTCACTGACAAGTGGAAATAAAATCGACAAAAGTTAATAATACACAATTAAGTCTCAAGAGAAATCAGAGTATTGATAGATTTTACATAAGGAAATGTGGTTTTTGATGTAACAGAAACCTTATAATTATTTTTTTTTTCCGGCACAAGGCTCGACTTAACTTCAAACAGCTTCTGCTGATGAAAAAAAATCAATATATAGAAGATTTTAAATCGTTTAGGTGATCCTCACAATGTTTCAAGCTTTCTGTTCATTAAAACCTAAGGTGCCAGCTCTCTTTACGTGTTAGTCGACTTCTTGATATCCTTCATAAATGTGACATTTTCACCCTCACAAGTGTCTTCATCTTACTGAATATAATATAATGTGTTGTACAATTAACTTTCAGAACACGAAGTTAAATATTCATCGTTATCACCGAGAATACGCTTATTCAGCTATCATTAGAATAAAAGAGATTGGACCAAAATCCAAAACGTATGCTATCAGCCGGAACTACTTCAAAAATTGCACTACTTCATGTCCTTGAAGTCACGGCTATGTGGAAAGAAAAATCGAGAAAAGTTAATAATACAGAATTCCGTCTCAAGAGAAATCACAATATTGAAAGATTATACCTAAGGAAACGTGGTTTTTGATGTAACAGAAACCTTAATGATGATTTTTTTTTTTTGCCAAACGTCTCGACTTAAATTTAAACAGCTTCTGCTGAAAAAGAAAAATAAATGAATCGAAGATTTTAAATCGTTTCGTTGATCCTCACAATGTTTCAAGCTTTCTGTTCATAAAAACCTAAGGTGCCAGTTCTCTTTACGTGTCAATCGACTTCTTGTTATCCTTCATAAATGTGGCATATTCACCCTCACAAGTGTCTTTTTTCTGAATATAATATAATGAGTTTAACAATCATCTTTGAGAACACTTGAGGAAGTTGCATATTCAGAGTTTTAACCGAGAAATACTTTTATTCACCTTCATTAAATTAAAAGAGATTGGACCTACCTCCAAAACGTATGCTATCAGCAGAACTTTTTCACAATTTGCACTACTTCATGTCCTTGAAGTCTTTGCTAAGTGAAAAAAAAAATCGACAAAAGTTAATAATACAGAATTCCGTCCCAATAGAAATCACAGTATTGAAAGATTTTACCTAAGGAAATGTGGTTTTTGATGTAACAGAAACCTTATAATTGTGAATATTTTTTTTTTTTTTACCGGCACGAGGTTCGACATAAACTTACACAGCTTCTGTGGAAGGAAAAAAATCAATAAATCGATGATTTTAAATCGTTTCGGTGATCCTCACAATGTTTCAATCTTTCTGTCCATAAAAACCTAAGGTGCCAGCTCTCTTTAAGTGTCAGTCGACTTCATGTCATCCTTCATAAATGTGACATTTTCACCTTCACAAGTCTTTTTTAGTTCTATATATATTATAATGTGTTTTACAATCCACTTTGAGAACACATGAGGAGGTTGAATATTCAGCGTTATCGGCTAGAAATACGCTTATTCAGGCATCATTTGTTTAAAAGAGAAAGGACCTTCCAACAAAACGGATGCTATCAGCCGGAACTTTTTCACAATTTGCACTACTTCTTGTTCTTGAAATCATGGCTAAGGGGAAAAAAACGACAAATCAGATTTAGCTTATCCAAATTCCTTCTCAATAGGAATAACAAAATCGAAAGATTTTTCCAAAGAAAATGTGGTTTTTGGTGTAACAGAAACCGTGATATTGATTTTCTTTTTACCCCCATGAAGTTAACGTAATTTGAAACTGCCTGTGCTGGAGAAAACAAAATTCTATGAACCTCACAATGTATCAAGCTTTTTGTTCTTAAACACATAAGGTGCCAGCTCTCTTTACGTGTCAGTCGACTTCTTATCCTTGATAAATGTGACATTTTCACCCTCACAACTGTCTTCTTAGTTCTGAATATAATATAATGTGTTTTATAATCAGCTTTGAGAACACTTGAGGAAGTTAAATATTCAGCGTTTTCGCCGAGAAATACGCTTTTTCTGCCATCATTAGATTAAAATAAATTGTACATACCTCCAAAACGTATGGAATCAGATGGAACTCTTTCACAATTTGTACTACTTCATTTCGTTAAAGTCGCGGCTAAGTCAAAAAAAAAATCGACAAAAGTTAATAAAACAGAATTCCGTCTCAAAACAAATCACAGTATTGAAAGATTTTACCGAGGGAAATGTGGTTTTTGATGTAAGAGAAAAATTAATACTGAATATTTTTTTTTTTTACCGACACGAGGTTCGAATTAGATTTAAACAGCTTCTGCTGAAAAAAAAAAAATATCGTTTCGGTGATCCTCACAATGTTTCAAGCTTTCTGTTCTTAAAAACCTAAGGTGCCAGTTCTCTTTACGTGTCAGTCGACTTCTTGTTATCCTTCTTAAATGTGACATTATCACCCTCACAAGTGTCTTCTTAGTTCTGAATATAATATGTGTTTTACAATCAACTTTGTGAACACTTCAGGAAGCTGCATATTCAGCGTTTTCACCGAGAAATACGTTTATTCAGATATCATTAGATTAAATGAGATTGGACCTACCTCCAAAACATATGCTATCAACCGGAACTTTTTCACAATTTGCACCAATTCATGTCCTTGACGTCAATGCTAAGTGGAAAAATATCAACAAAAGCTTATATTACGGAATTCCGTCTCAAGAGAAATCACAGTATTGAAAGATTTGTCATAATTAAATGTGGTTTTTGATGTAACAGAAACCATCTAATTATCAATATTTTTTTTTTTTTACCGGCACGAGGCTCGACTTAAATTTAATCAGCTTCGGCTGAAGAAAAAAAATCAATAAATCGAAGACTTTAAATCGTTTCTGTGATTCTCACAATGTTTCAAGCTTTCTGTTCATTAAAACCTAAGGTGCCATTTCTCTTTACGTGTCAGTCGACTTCTTGTTATACTTAATAAATGTGACATTTTCACCCTCATAAGTGTTTTCTTCTTTCTGAATATAATATAATGTGTTTTACAATCAACGTTGAGAACACTTAAGGAAATTGGATATTCTGCGTTTTCGCCGAGAAATACGCTTATTCAGGCATCATTTGATTAAAAGAGAATGGACTTACCTGCAAAACGGATGCTATCAGCCGGAACTTTTTCACAATTTGCATGACTTCTTGGTCTTGAAATCATGGCTAAGGGGAAAAAAACGACAAATCAGAAACTGATAATCCAGAATTCCTTCTCAAGAGGAATCACAGAATTGATAGATTTTACATAAGGAAATGTGGTTTTTGGTGTAAGAAACCTTGATATTATGAATATTTTTATTTTTTTTTATTTTTGGACCAAATGAGGCTCGACGTAATTTTAAACTGCTTGTGCTGGAGAAAAAAAAAAATTGTTTCGATGATCCTCACAATGTATCATGCTTTTTGTTCTTAAAATCATAAGGTGCCAGCTCTCTTTACGTGCCAGTCGACTTCTTCTTATCCTTCATAAATTTGACATTTTCACGCTGACAACTTTCTTAGTTCTGAATATAATATAAGGTGTTGTACAATCAACTTTGAGAACACTTGAGGATATTATATATTCAGCGTTTTCGCCGAGAAATACGCTTATTCAGCCATCATTAGATTAAAAGAAATTGGACCTACCTCCAAAACGAATGGTATCAGATGGAACTATTTCACAATTTGTACCTCTTCATGTCCTTAAAGTCACGGCTAAGTGGAAAAAAAATCGACAAATGTTAATAAAACAGAATTCCGTCTCAAGAGAAATCACAGTATTGAAAGATTTTACCGATGGAAATGTGGTTTTTGATGTAAGAGAAAAATTAATATTGAATATTATTTTTTTTACCGACACGAGGTTCGACTTAGATTTAAACAGCTTCTGCTGAAAAAAATAAAATAAAAAGATTTTAATCGTTTCGGTGATCCTCACAATGTTTCAAGCTTTCTGTTCATAAAAACCTAAGGTGCCAGTTCTCTTTACGTGTCAGTCGACTTCTTGTTATCCTTCATAAATATGACATTATCACCCTCACAAGTGTCTTCTTAGTTCTCAGTATAATATAATGTGTTTTACAGTCAACTGTGAACACCTGAGGAAGTTGCATATTCAGCGTTTTCACCGAGAAATACGTTTATTCAGCCATCATTAGAGTAAAAGATATTGGACTTACCTCCAAAACGTATGCTATCAGCCGGAACTTTTCACAATTTGCACTACTTCATGTCGAAGTCACTGCTAAGTGAAAAAAAAAAAGCGACAAAAGTTGATAATACAGAATTCCGTCTCAAGAGAAATCACAGTATTGAAAGATTTTACTAAGGAATTGTGGTTTTTGATGTAACAGAAACCTTATAATTGTGAAAATATATTTTTTTTTTTTACCGGCACGAGGCTCGACTTAAATTTAAACAGCTTCTGCTGATGAAAAAAAAATCAATAAATCGAAAATTTTAAATCGTTTCGGTGATCCTCACAATGTTTCAAGCTTTCTGTTCATAAAAACCTAAGGTGCCAGCTATCTTTAAGTGTCAGTCGACTTCTTGTCATCCTTCATAAATGTGACATTTTCACCTTCACAAGTCTTTTTAAGTTCTGTATATAATATAATGTGTTTATCGGCTAGAAATACACTTATTCAGGCATCATTTGATTAAAAGAGAGTGAACCTACCTACAAAACAGATGCTATCAGCCGGAACTTTTTCACAATTTGCATTACTTCTTGTAATCGAAATCATAGCAAAGGGGAAGAAAACGACCATTCAGAATTTGCTTATCCAAATTCCTTCTCAATAGGAATCATAATTGAAAGATTTTCTAAGAAAATGTGGTTTTTGGTGTAACAGAAATCTTGATATTTTTTTTTTTTTTACCCCCATGAGGTTTACGTAATTTTAAACTGTTTGTGCTGGAGAAATTTTTTTTTTTTTTTTTTTTATCCTCACAGTGTATCAAGCTTTTTGCTCTTAAAAACAATAGGTGCCAGCTCTCTTTACGTGTCAATCGACTTCTTGTTATCCTTCATATATGTGACATTTTTACCCTCACAACTGTCTTGTTATTACTGAATATAATATAATGTGTTTTATAATCAACTTTGAGTACACTTGAGGAAGTTACATATTCAGCGTTTCGCCGAGAAATACGCTTATTCTGCCATCATTAGATTTAAAGAGATTTGACCTACCTCCAAAACGTATGCTATCAGCCGGAACTATTTCACAATTTGCACTACTTCATGTCCTTGAAGTCAAGGCAAAGTGGAAAAAAAATCGACAAAAGTTAATAATACAGAATTCCGTCTCAAGAGAAATCACAGTATTGAAAGATTTTATCTAATGTAACGTGGTTTTTGATGTAAAAGAAACCTTAATAATGTGATTTTTTTTTTTCCCAGGCACGAGGCTCGGCTTAAATTTAAACAGCTGCTGAAGAAAAAAATAAATAAATCGAATATTTTAAATGGTTTCGGTGATCCTCAATGTTTCTTGCTTTCCTGTTCATAAAAATCTAATGTGCCATTGCTCTTTACGTGCCAGTCGACTTCTTGTTATCCTTCATAAATGTGACATTTTCACCCTAACAAGTGTCTTCTTAGTTCTGAATATAATATAATGTCTTTTAAATCAACGTTGAGAGCACTTAAGGAAGTTGGATATTCAGCGTTTTCGCCCAGAAATACGCTTATTCAGGTATCAATTGATTAAAAGAGAATGGACTTACCTACAAAACGGATGCTATCAGCCGGAACTTTTTCACAATTTGCACTACTTCTTGTTCTTGAAATCATGGCTAAGGGGATAAAAACGACAAATCAGTTGATAATCCAGAATTCCTTCTCAAGAGGAATCACAGAATTGATAGCTTTTACATAAGGAAATGTGGTTTTTGGTGTAACAAAAACCTTGATATTATGAATATTATTATTTTTTTTTATTTTTTACCCCCATGAGGCTCGACGTAATTTTAAACTGCTTGTGCTGGAGAAAAAAAATTTGTTTCGATGATCCTCACAATGTATCAAGATTTTTGTTCTTAAAATCATAAGGTGCCAGTTCTCTTTATGTGTCAGTCGAACTCTTGTTTCCTTCATAAATGTGATATTTTCACCCTCACAACTTTATTAGTTCTGAATATAATATAAGGTGTTGTACAATCAATTTTGAGAACACTTGAGGAAAATAAATATTCATCGTTTTCGCCGAGAAATACGATTATTCAGCCATCATTAGATTAAAAGAAATTGTACCTACCTCCAAAACGAATGGTATCAGATGGAACTATTTCACAATTTGAACTTCTTCATGTCCTTAAAGTCACAGCAAAGTGGAAAAAAATCGACAAAAGTTAATAAAACAGAATTCCGTCTCAAGAGAAATCACAGTATTGAAAGATTTTACCGAAGAAAATGTGGCTTTTGATGGAACAGAATC
Organism: Birgus latro; assembly: GCA_018397915.1. Lineage (NCBI taxonomy): Eukaryota > Metazoa > Arthropoda > Malacostraca > Decapoda > Coenobitidae > Birgus > Birgus latro. Next base: position 6,725 of record JAGKTI010008274.1, on the reverse strand, counting down.
CTTAATATTGAATATTGTTTTCTACCGACACGAGGCTCAACTTAAATGTAAATAGCTTCTGCTGAAAATAAATAAAATAAAGCGAAGATTTTAATCGTTGCGGTGATCCTTACAATGTTTCAAGCTTTCTGTTCATAAAAACCTAAGGTGTCAGTCCTCTTTACGTGTCAGTCGACTTCTTGTTATCCTTCGTAAATGTGACATTTTCACCTTCACAAGTGTCTTCTTAGTTCTGAATATATAATGTGTTTTACAGTCAACTTTGAGAGCACTTGAGAAAGTTCCATATTCAGCTTTTTCGTCGAGAAATACGGTTATTGGGCAATCATTAGATTAAAAGAGAATGGACTTACCTACAAAACGAATGCTATCAGCCGGAACTTTTCACAATTTGCACTACTTTTTGTCCTTGAAATCATAGCTAACGTGAAAAAAAAAACGACAAATCAGAAGTTGATAATCCAAAATTCCTTCTCTAGAGGAATCACAGAATTGAAAGATTTTACCTAAGGAAATGTGGTTTTTGGTGTAACAGAAACATTGACACTGTGAATTTTTTTTTTTTTTACCCCCATGAGGCTCGACGTAATTTTAAACTACTTGTGATGGAGAAAAAAAAATAATTGTTTCGATCATCCTCACAAAGTTTCAAGCTTTATGTTCTTAAAAACATAAGGTGCGAGCTCTTTTTAAGTGTCAGTCGACATTTTGTTATCCTTAATAAATTAAACATAATCACCCTCACAACTGTCTTCTTAGTTCTGTATATAATATAATGAGTTTTACAATCAACATTAAGAACAGTTCAGGTAGTTATATATTCAGCCTTTTCGCCGAGAAATACGCTTATTCAGGCATCATTAGATTAAAAGAAATTGAACCTACCTCCAAAACGTATGGTATCACAAGGAACTATTTCACAATTTGCACTACTTCATGTCCTTAAAGTCTCGGCTAAGTGGAAAAAAAATCGACAAAAGATAATAAAACCGAATTCCGTCTCAAGAGAAATCACAGAATTGAAAGATTTTACCTAAGGAAATGTCGTTTTTGATGTAACAGAAACCTTAGTATTGAATATTTTTTTTTTTTTACCGACACGAGGCTCGACTTAAATTTAAACAGCTTCTGCTGAAAAAAAAAATAAATCGAAGATTTTAAAACGTTTCGGTGATCCTCACAATGTTTCAAGCTTTCTGTTCATAAAAACCTAAGGTGCCAGTTCTCTTCGTGTCAATCGACTTCTTGTTATCCATCACAAATGTGACATTTTCACCCTCACTAGTGTCATTTTTCTGAATATAATATAATGTGTTTAACAATCATCTTTGAGAACACTTGAGGAAGTTGCATATTCAGAGTTTAACCGAGAAAAACGTTTATTCAGCCATCATTTGATTAAAAGAGATTGGATCTACCTCCAAAACGTATGCTATCAGCAGGAACTTTTGCACAATTTGCATTACTTCTTGTAATTGAAATCATGGCTAAGAGGAAAAAAACGACCAATCAGAATTTGCTTATCCAAATTCCTTCTCAATAGGAATCATAATTGAAAGATTTTACTAAGAAAATGTGGTTTTTGGTGTAACAGAAACCTTGATATTTTTTTTTTTTACTCCCATGAGGTTTACGTAATTTTAAACTGCTTGTGCTGGAGAAATTTTTTTTTTTTTTTTCCTCACAGTGTATCAAGCTTTTTGTTCTTAAAAACATTAGGTGCCAGCTCTCTTTACGTGTCAGTCGACTTCTTGTTATCCTTCATAAATGTGACATTTTCACCCTCACAACTGTCTTGTTAGTTCTGAATATAATATAATGTGTTTTATAATCAACTTTGAGTACACTTGTGGAAGTTACATATTCAGCGTTTCGCCGAGAAATACGCTTATTCTGCCATCATTAGATTTAAAGAGATTTGACCTACCTCCAAAACCTATGCTATCAGCCGGAACTATTTCACAATTTGCACTACTTCATGTCCTTGAAGTCACGGCAAAGTGGGAAAAAAAATCGACAAAAGTTAATAATACAGAATTCCGTCTCAAGAGAAATCACAGTATTGAAAGATTTTATCTAATGAAACGTGGTTTTTGATGTAAAAGAAACCTTAATATTGTGAATATATTTTTTTTTCCCCGGCACGAGGCTCGGCTTAAATTTAAACAGCTGCTGAAGAAAAAAAAAAAATTGAATATTTTAAATCGTTTCGGTGATCCTCAATGTTTCTTGCTTTCTGTTCATAAAAACCTATGGTGCCATTGCTCTTTACGTGCCAGTCGACTTCCTGTTATCCTTCATAAATGTGACATTTTCACCCTAACAAGTGTCTTCTTAGTTCTGAATATAATATAATGTCATTTACAATCAACGTTGAGAGCACTTAAGGAAGTTGGATATTCAGCGTTTTCGCCGAGAAATACGCTTATTCAGGCATCATTTGATTAAAAGAAAATGGACTTACCTACAAAACGGATACTATCAGCCGGAACTTTTTCACAATTTGCACTACTTCTTGTTCTTCAAATCATGGCTAAGGAGAAAAAAACGACAAATCAGAAGTTGATAATCCAGAATTCCTTCTCAAGAGGAATCACAGAATTGATAGATTTTACATAAGGAAATGTGGTTTTTGGTGTAACAAAAACCTTGATATTATGAATATTTTTTTTATTTTTTTTATTTTTTACCCCCATGAGGCTTGACGTAAGTTTAAACTGCTTGTGCTGGAGAAAAATAATTGTTTCGATGATCCTCACAATGTATCAAGCTTTTTGTTCTTAAAATCATCAGGTGCCAGTTCTCTTTACGTGTCAGTCGACTTCTTGTTATCCTTCATAAATGTGACATTTTCACCCTCACAACTTTCTTAGTTCTGAATAATATAAGGTGTTGTACAATCAATTTTGAGAACACTTGAGGAACTTAAATATTCATCGTTTTCGCCGAGAAATACGATTATTCAGCCATCATTAGATTAAAAGAAATTGTACCTACCTCCAAAACGAATGGTATCAGATGGAACTATTTCACAATTTGAACTTCTTCATGTCCTTAAAGTCACAGCAAAGTGGAAAAAATCGACAAAAGTTAATAAAACAGAATTCCGTCTCAAGAGAAATCACAGTATTGAAAGATTTTACCGAAGGAAATGTGTCTTTTGATGGAACAGAATCCTTAATATTGAATATTTTTTTTCTACCGACACGAGGCTCAACTTAAATTTAAACAGCTTCTGCTGAAAATAAATAAAATAAAATGAAGATTTTAATCGGTGCGGTGATACAATGTTTCAAGCTTTCTGTTCATAAAAACCTAAGGTTTCAGTCCTCTTTACGTGTCAGTCGACTTTTTGTTATCCTTCATAAATGTGACATTATCACCCTCTCAAGTGTCTTCTTAGTTCTAAATATAATATAATGTGTTTAACAATCAGCTTTTAGAACACTTGAGGAAGTTGCATATTCAGCGTTTTCACCGAAAATACGTTTATTCAGCCATCATTAGTTTAAAAGCGATTGGAGCTACCTCCAAAACGTATGCTATCAGCCGGAACTACTTCACAAATTGCACTACTTTCATGTCCTTGAAGTCACGGCTATGTGGAAAGAAAAATCGACAAAAGTTAATGATACAGAATTCCGTCTCAAGAGAAATCACAGTATTGAAAGATTATATCTAAGGAAACGTGGTTTTTGATGTAACAGAAACCTTAATAGGGATTTTTTTTTATCGCCAAAATCCTCGACTTAAATTTAAACAGCTTCTGCTGAAAAAGAAAAATAAATGAATCGATTTTAAATAATTTCGTTGATCCTCACAATGTTTCAAGCTTTTTGTTCATAAAAACCTAAGGTGCCAGCTCTCTTTTCGTGTCAGTCGACTTCTTGTTATCCTTCATAAATGTGACATTTTCACCTTCACAAGTGTCTTCTTAGTTCTGAATATATAATGTTTACAGTCAACTCTGAGAACACTTGAGAAAGTTCCATATTAAGCTTTTTCGTCGAGAAATACGGTTATTGGGCAATCATTAGATTAAAAGAGAATGGACTTACCTACAAAACGAATGCTATCAGCCGGAACTTTTCACAATTTGCACGACATTTTGTCCTTGAAATCATGGCTAAAGTGAAAAAAAAAAAACGACAAATCAGAAGTTGATAATCCAACATTCCTTCTCAAGAGGAATCAGAGAATTGAAAGATTTTACCTAAGGAAATGTGGTTTTTGGTGTAACAGAAACATTGATATTGTGATTTTTTTTTTTTTACCCCCATGAGGCTCGACGTAATTTTAAACTACTTGTGATGCAGAACAAAAAATAATTGTTTCGATCACCCTCACAAGGTTTCAAGCTTTTTGTTATTAAAAACATAAGGTGCCAGCTCTTTTTAAGTGTCAGTCGACATTTTGTTATCCTTAATAAATGTAACATTATCACCCTCACAACTGTCTTCTTAGTTCTGTATATAATATAATGAGTCTTACAATCAACATTAAGAACAGTTGAGGTAGTTATATATTCAGCCTTTTCGCCGAGAAATACGCTTATTCATTCATCATTAGATTAAAAGAAATTGAACCTACCTCCAAAACGTATGGTATCACAGGGAACTATTTCACAATTTGCACTACTACATGTCCTTAAGGTCTCGGCTAAGTGGAAAAAAAATCGACAAAAGATAATAAAACCGAATTCCGTCTCAAGAGAAATCACAGAATTGAAAGATTTGACCTAAGGAAATGTCGTTTTTGATGTAACAGAAACCTTAGTATTAAATATTTTTTTTTTTTCCGACACGAGCCTCGTCTTAAATTTAAAAAGCTTCTGCTGAAAAAAAATAAAAATAAATCGAAGATTTTAAATCGTTTCGGTGATCCACACAATGTTTCAAGCTTTCTGTTCATAAAAACCTAAGGTGCCAGTTCTCTACGTGTCAATCGACTTCTTGTTATCCTTCATAAATGTGACATTTTCACCCTCACTAGTGTCTTTTTTTCTGAATATAATATAATGTGTTTAACAATCATCCTTGAGAACACTTGAGGAAGTTGCGTATTCAGAGTTTTAACCGAGAAAAACGTTTATTCAGCCATCATTAGATTAAAAGAGATTGGACCTACCTCCAAAACGTATGCTATCAGCAAGAACTTTTTCACAATTTGCACTACTTCATGTCCTTGAAGTCTCTGCTAAGTGAAAAAAAAAAAAGCTCGACAAAAGTTAATAATACAGAATTCCGTTTCAAGAGAAATCACAGAATTGAAAGATTTTACGTAAGGAAATGTCGTTTTTGATGTAACAGAAACCTTATAATTGTGAATATTTTTTTTTTTTTTTTGCCGGCACGAGGCTCGACATAAATTTAGACAGCTTAAGCTGAAGAAAAAAAAATCAATTAATCGAAGATTTTAAATCGTTTCGGTGATCCTCACAATGTTTCAAGCTTTCNAAAAAAAACGACAAATCAGAATTTGCTTATCCAAATTCCTTCTCAATAGGAATAACATAATTGAAAGATTTACCTAAGAAAATGTGGTTTTTGGTGTAACAGAAACCGTGATTTTGATTTTCTTTTTACCCCCGTGAAGTTTAAGTAATTTGAAACTGCCTCTGCTGGAGAAAAAAAAAAAATCTATCAACCTTACAATGTATCAAGCTTTTTGTTCGATGCACATAAGGTGCCAGCTCTCTTTACGTGTCAGTCGACTTCTTATCCTTCATAAATGTGACATTTTCACCCTCACAACTGTATTCTTAGTTCTGAATATAATATAATGTGTTTTATAATCAACTTTGAGAACACTTGAGGAAGTTAAATATTCAGCGTTTTCGCTGAGAAATACGCTTTTTCAGCCATCATTAGATTAAAAGAAATTGTACCTACCTCCAAAACGTATGGTATCAGATGGAACTATTTCACAATTTGTACTACTTCATTTCGTTAAAGTCAGGGCTAAGTGGAAAAAAAATCGACAAAAGTTAATAAAACAGAATTCCGTCTCAAGAGAAATCACAGTATTGAAAGATTTTACCGAAGGAAATGTGGTTTTTGATGTCAGAGAAAAATTAATATTGAATATTTTTTTTTACC
>JAGKTI010008273.1:0-34120 GCA_018397915.1 Birgus latro | reverse complement strand
GGGGGGGGGGGGCAGAGCCCATCCCCCGGACAAATATACACCAGTGCAGTGGCTGGAGGGTAACTCCAGCCACCGAATTCCCAGTGGTTAGCTACACTGACCACCAATAGTTTTTTCCCTCATTAACACACTAGTAAGTACAGTATATTTTAGTATTAGTTGTATCTAAAACCTTGCCACGATTGTCCTCTGATAGAATTAGCTTTATTTTTTTCCAAATGGGCAACTAGAATGCCTTTCAAATAATGGCAAATTAGGAAAGAAAAAATAACATTCCTTACCTTGTTTTGTCTATCTTGTACAATGTAAACGGGGCAGCAGAAAGCTTCTTATTGACGTTTTCTATGATGAGTGCAACGCAGAAACATAGAAAACGAAAATGGATAGACTAAAACATTTCAGTACCTCTTCTCCATCATCAAAAATGAAGTGGTTAGTGGAGCTGACCACTTGGCGTTAAAGAGTTCACCTGTTTGCAGTGACCTGGCCAGTAAAGACATGTCGCGCCACAGTCTCTCCAATGACGAAATTCACAGTGAAAGCGATTCCTGAGGTGGAGGGCAAAGAAATAAAGAAGCTAGAGGAAGAAACAAACAGAAATGATGAGGTGGTAATTTCGTAAAGGAAGGTGCCATATGTTCATGTGTTCGGCAGTGGTGGGCAGCGCAAACGAAAAAGGACCTTGCGCAAGCGCAATGCGCAGTCCACAGTTCACTACCTTGCGCAAGCGCAAAGTGCGCAATCTGACTAATATTTAACTTGCACAATGTCGCAAAGTGCAAGCACAAACCATTTGCATATATTCGTGGGAATTACTGTAAAATATTGAGATATTTACCTAAATTAGCATACTAACTTCCTTTTATTTATTATTATTGTTTTCCAATATCTGTAACTTGCACAAGTGCACAATCTAATATTTAGCTTGAGCAATGTTTCAAAGCACTAGCGCAAACCTTTTCCATATATTTGTGGGAATTACTGTAAAATATTGAGATATTTAAATAATTTAGCATACTTACTTTTATTTATTATTATTCTATCTATTGCCAGACGCCTTACTCCCGTAAGGGGTGGCCATTGGCCACAACAAATCACCTCTGTCACCCTGTCCCCCGCCATTTCACTACCCTGCTCCCAGCTCATACCCCCCTCTCCCATATACCTCTCCACTCCATCCCTCCATCTCTTCCTTGCCCTCCTCCTCCCTCTCACTCACATACACTCTCCTCGTTACTCTCCATATGGCCAAAACACCTTAATGTGTTTCTCCTAACGCATCCCATCACATCCACATCCACACCACAACGATTCTTCACTTCATCTGTCAGTCTGTCTCGAGTTCGACATGCTCCTCTCAAATAACTATTTCCACTCTCTTGGTCATTTGAATTTCACACTCTGCATCTGGCTGGCAAGACTGGGCAGTACAGCCGGTACTCCTGGTACTGGGGGCATCCATTACTGACGAATTACTTCACACAAAGTAAATAAGGCGGTAGGACCGGAGCTTTGCGTTGTTAACTCATAAGTTCATATAGACGAGTGAGCGAAGCGGAGAGGGACAGGGTAAACAAAGGCTGTTTTACTTTTATCTGCATTTTTTCAAGACGTTTTATTTAATAATTTAATATAGATATACAACAGCATCTGCTATTCCTTGCAAAAATCACTAAAACATATTATTTAAATCAAATATCAGCAGCCTAATTGAAATACAGGAGTTAGGGGTTGGAGCCGCAGACGATGCGACGGCCAGTCCAGACGACACCTGCACCCCCAACCGCCCCAGTACCACCGGGGGGCCGCCGCTGACACGGAGCAGCTGGGAACAGGAACAGCACACCTGTATCACTTCCCGGTGCCCCTCTTGCTCCCAGGTTGTGACCCAGAAAGGTAGCAGGTCGCCGGCGTTTAGTCTCCGGCCGAAATTCCACTCCCTAGGTAAAGGGTGGAGTTTACAACTCCACGCAACGCCGCGGTATTGGCCACAGTCATACCGGGTGCGGGGCAGAGCCAGCCACAGTCCGTTCCCCAGTTGCATCCCCACTACAGGGCCACGACACGAACGCGTGTCGGCCAGGCAGGACAGGCCATAAGTCGTCCGACTCCTGTAGTCGTTCCCCCCAGAGTAGCGCCGCAGTATTGCCCACAAGCCGTACTGGGTACGAGGTAGGATCGGCCACAGTCTGTCCCTCTGCTACTAGTCCTCTCAGCTCCCCGGTACAGGCCATTAGCCACACCAGAGCTACAACCTCCTGTGCCACCACGACGTCGGCCACTAGTCACATCAGGCCAGAGGTAGAGCAGGCCCCTAGCCGCACTGAAGCTGTTATCCCCTGTGCCACAACGATGTCGGCCATTAGTCACGTCATGCCAGAGGTAGAGCAGCCCACTAGCCGCCCTGAAGCTGATGTCCCCTGTGCCACCCCGACGTCGGCCATTAGTCACGTCAGGCCAGAGGCAGAGCAGGCCACTAGCCTCACTAAAGCTGATGTCCCCTGTGCTACCACGACGCTGGCCATTAGTCACGTCAGGTAGGATGTAGAGCAGGCCACAGTCCGTTTCTCTCCTACAGGAGGGCCTGCAGCCAGAAAGGACCCCTCCCCCGAGCCGTGGCAAGGCCTCACTCAAGGCCTTGGTTCACTGCAACTCTACCAGTGTGAACAGCGGCCGAAGCAGAGCCCCTGCAGACCCCGCAGCCGACGTCGGGCCCTGTCTACTACTCCCCCAGCCCGAGATCCCCGTGTGATGACCCTGTCGGCGACGCTGCCCTCCGGTCATTGCCGCAGTCCAGCTGCCACAGGTTCCAGTACCCTGGTTCCTCAGTTGCCCCGGGAGTTGCCCCGAACACCGGGGCACGACTTACCTGTGGGTGAGGCCTCCCTGAGTCTCCCCCAGACTCGACGACAGGCCCGCCTCCTGGCTCTCTTTGGGCCGAGCCCCTAGTCCCACGACTACATGTAGGGCCCAGTCCAGGTGTGCGTCACTCTGCCCTTCCTCCGGACGGAGGAATCAACCTAGGGCCCACCAGTTGTGATGAAGTGAGTGGACTTTACCTATGTGTGTGCTTTCTCGACCCAGATATACTGTATGTGTGCATTCATTTATACCATACGAGTGATTCCCTACAGTGTATTCTCGTGCTAAGTGACCAGGAACCCAGAGTATTAGATTGGACGAGCCTAATAGCTAACCTTGGCCTAACCTATATCCCGAGTAGAGTCCCGTGCTCCCCCAGTGAACGAAATGCCACTGTGACCAACAGAACAATAATATTGTGTCGATTGTGCCATTCCCTTGTTACTGAAACTCTCCCGCCCCAACACGTGAGTGAAACACCTCAGTGGCTAACAGAAGGAATATATACATTATTTCCATCGTGCCTTCCCCTCGTACATTAAACCTCCACCCACCCCAGTCTCTGGGCACATTAGTTAGGGTATGCCAGAATACCGCAGTCCCCCCTTCAGTGATCACTACGCGGCGGACTCTACCTGAGATAGACTTCCGGCCGACAGGTGTCTATGACACAGGTGTTAACGTAACATATACAGTGCCGTCCAGTGCTATACGGGTTTGGAAAATTGTAGTAAATTCATTCCTGTGTCCTAAATCATAAGTGTATTTTATGTGCCGTAAGTGCTGGGTAAATAATACCATACTTCTACCAGTCGGTATAGTGACAGACTTCCCGTCAAGTAAAACCTTGTGTTAAGTGTTAACCCATCCCCGGCCAACCCAGTTTGTAATATATTTATTGATGTACTATTGTCCCTGGGAAGATATCTGGAATACATGTGTTTAATACTTACTGCCTTGTTTTTGTGTCCAGTCCTACTCTTTAGAGTTATCGACCTGGTCTAGAATAGGGACCCGCTGTAGCCTGCGTATTTGAGGGCGAGAAACCGACCCACAAACACGTAGCATAACACTGGTGGCTAGCGGTGGTTCTTGACCCAGACAGTACAAGAGGACTGGAAAAAAAATGAAAATGGCAGCCAAAACACATGTACCCCTACCAAAATTCGACCCAGAACAATGCGACATCACGACTTACCTAAATATGGTCAAGCCATTACTTGATATTGGGTTTGAGGAAGATAATCAGAAAATAGCTGTGTCGGGAAGCCGACAAGCCTCCCCTCAGGCAGATGTAAGCAGACACACAGCTGTAACAGGTGTGGAGACGAGTACACCTGCTGGATGTGAGTTTAGGGTGAAACATGGACAGAAGAGAGAGAGTAGGGAGTTCGATGTCAACTCTACGTATAGTTGCGGAAAATAGGTATAGGGAGGTGGAGTAAGGAAGGAAGGTTGAGAGAGAAAGTAAAGTAAAAGCAAGCTGAAAGGCGGAGAGAGAAAGAAAGTCAGAGGAGTGGTGGTGTTAATTGGTTAGATGTTTGTGCAGACGGTGCTGATCTCTGCAGTTTGCGGCCGTGGGAGCATATGCTGACTTTGCTTTTGCAGCCGTGGGAACACATGTTGACGCGGCGGTTTGCTCGGGCCTCTATGGTGGATGACACGCGGGTGACGCGTGGATGAGGGCAGTGGATGAGTGGGTGAGGCCATCACCCACCTCGCAACCATGTGACCTGCTGGTGAACATCGGCAACCCTTGAGGCCAGGATAGGTGAGGGAACTCAGTTGAAACTTAGAGCTACTCAGAGCTCTGGGTAACGCCGTGACGGGAGGACGCAGCCTGACGCAGCCTGGGGGGCAGAGACACGTCACGAGGGATGTCACCATATAGCCAAAAGGGAGTAGAGTTCCAGGGGTGACATGAAAGCATTTCTGTTGACAGTAAGTTAAAGTACAAGCTTATTGTAATCGCAGGTACAACTTGTGAACAGTGCTATTATTTTGTCTGTCGTCTGGGACTGGTAAAAAAGACTCCTAGTTAGAAATGGAAGGAGAGAAGATTTTAAATGTTTAAATGTGTTTATCTTGTACTAATGTAACAGTGTAACTTAATATATATAAGTAAATAAAGGGAGTGCTTTATTTATAACAGCACTAGTGACTTTTACAGGATTAAATATATAAGGTTGATTTTAAACTACAGAACTTTTATGAGAACTTTAATTAATTAATATAGTGTTAGTAATAAAGTGAACTGAGTGTAGATGTTTTAGTGCGGTTTCTAGCACGGAACTTTATATGAAGTGAAATGAGGTGGGAAAATACCTCATGATTTTTATGTATGTAAATATTTTGTGAATACCTTTTTTATAATTAAAGCCTAGAAAAGCCATATCATTTTTTCACTTCATCCAGTTCCCAGATCTGAGTATATGTGTATAGTGGTGTATAGTGAGGACCGAAGTTGCACATTGCCAGTGTCTCATGATTCACGCTACCAAAGTATTAAATACGGGAGGATAATATTCCCGAGATAAATATCATTTCTGTATTAAGGGAGGGCGCGACATCTGGTAGCAGTGCTGGGGATATAGTTATTTTAATTGTTATTCCCAACTCTGAATAATTAAAGGAAATAACTTAAAGGAACTGGAAGGAAGAAATAGTGAATAGTGAATATTTTTTCTTTTTTTATTTGTTCTGCAAATGAGTGATTTTGATTGGAAGGGCGATCCAAACCCAGTTGAGGAATTAGTTCATTCAGACGATTCTGACTCTGTTTCAGCTGATTTTGACTCTGTTTCTGCCGATTTTGACTCTGTTTCTGACGATTCTGACACAGAAGACTCTGACACAATGAGTACAACACCTACTGATCCTAACCCTTCGGGGAGTGGTGTTGGAACCACTATGGGAAGTACTGGGGGAGATATTGCACAGTTATCGCAGCAGGGGAGGGTAGCTCGATCGGTAGAGAGTTGGCTTGCAGTCCCGTGGGACTCAGGTTCGAATCCTCGCTGAGGCAGGGAACAGTTTAAGGATTTGAATTTCATTAAATCAGGCTTTACTGATCTACCAGAAGACCCGTCGACATGTCGTAAAAATAACCCCGCTAATACCAATACACCAGTCCTGTATGAGACAGCCCTAGCATGTATTCAATATGGACGGTGGGTGTTAGCGCCGAAGTGGTGACATGTAGTATGTAGAAGGACGGCTGGGCCTTGATTGCAGGCTGTAAAGCCTATGCCCAGAGTCGGACACATAAAAAAAGAAAAAAACAGTTGTCACAGGCCATCTCAGATAATAGTAAGAATCCCATACAACAATTGGGGGCTATGAAATATTTTTGTAATTCAAAATTTCGCTCCTCAACGGAATATCCAGGAAAACGATTGGAGCCAGATGTTATGATCTGGTTAAATGACATAGAGATGAGGACCGATGATGATACGAAGTGGACTACGAAAGGGAGAATGGCGGTGGCTAGGACATTTTCACTCGGTCCTGCGCAAGAGATTATGGAGATTTTAATCCGGGAATCTCGTGGGGACTGGGATAGGTTCAAAGATGGTGTGCGGCAACAGTATTACACCGAAGAAAGTTTGGAGATGTTACACCAGGAGTTACTTACGGCAAAATGGAACCCCGGGGAAACCCCACTTCACTACTTCTACAGGTTACAGAGTCTGGGGGGACAGGATTGTTAGAGTAAGTGCAACTTTCCCGGAATCAGTGGATCTTATCATTGTTAATAATTTTTTGGACATGTTTCCTAAACAATATGTTGCACATATTCCCCAGAGCAGGTACAATAACCCAGTAGAGATAGCGAAGGAAGAAGTCAAGTGGGCAGAGAAGACAAACTCGCCTCTGTCAGAAGACAATGTACTGAAAGAAAAGAGACAGGGAACGATTGCTAGTGTGAACCCGAGTGCAGGCAGTGTGAGTGCGTCGCCGAGGACAAAGGTTCAGCCGAACACTGGGGCGAGGAATCGTACGAGTGCGAGTGGCAGCACAGAAACGCATCAAGGTTCACGCGGTGCCAGTTCCCATGACAATAATGATTGCCGTAGGTGTGGGAAGCCAGAGCACTTCGCCAAACGGTGTCGTGCGGACAGGCCGCTTCAACGGGGGAAGTACAATCATTTGTCACAGGAGCAGAGGAAAAGGATCAAATGTTTTCGTTGCTCCATGACGGAACATCGAGCTGAACACTGTGCAGTCCGTGTAGATAATCCTGGACAGCCAGTAGCTAGATGTAGGGAATGTCAGAGTACTACACATAGTACAGATCAGTGTAATTGGAAAAAGACTAAGTCACCCGAGGAAGAAAAAAAAAAGCCGGACGAATCGGGTTGGGGAACTTAGTAATTGTCACTACGAGTGATGAAGTAGCGAGGTTGGCGGTGGTAAAAGGTATGTGTGGGAATTTACATTGTGAGATACTTCTGGATACACGAGCTTGTAAATCTTTGATTAGCCAACAGACCTATGAAATTGCGTCAGGGCCTGATACTAATCTCCGACCTTATCAAGGCAGTGGTTTGGTGTCTGCTAGCAGTGATGCAATGGACATATTTGGATTGGTGAATTTCCAGGTAGAATTAGGTAATAGATAATATGATCAGGAATTTGTGGTAGTGAGGGATCTACCCTCAGCCGTTTCCATAATTCTGGGAGTTGATTTCATATTCGCACATAGCCTAAGTATCACTGCCAACCCGCTATGTATAAAAGTCGGGGAAGAGGAACTTGATTTGGTGACCGAGGGAGGGAGTGTTTCTCGTGTAGAGTTCAATCCTTCCTTTGTGATAACCGAAGCAGTTCCTTCATCCGAGGAAAAGGAGGAAGAGGATTTTGTGACAAGTCAGTGTGTCACGAATGAGACAGACATTCTGGAACCTTACACATACGGAGCAATAACGTTAAAGACAGCGTTAAGTGGGTGGGAGGTAGGAATGTTTATGCCAAACACTGGTAGTTCGATTCCGGCAGTGTTGTGGCCAGGCATTGTAAGTCCAGTGGATAATGGGGCAACAGTGGAAGGAACATGTTTTACGGTCGCATATGCGAATTTAACCCCTGACAGGATATTTATAGATGGAGAATTTAGGGTAGGTACTGTATCCCCTTATGAAGAAATCAGGTGGGGAGAGGACCAAGTGAGTCCAGAGGGAGATCAGATCACTAGTGTAATGAGTGAGGATAGACTCAGGAAACTGTACACGGAGGTAGATCAGATAACAATTCCTTCTAGCCGAGAAAATGAAGCACTAAAAAGGCTGATAAGGACACACCCAAATGTGTTTGCGTTGCCAGAGGACCCACTTACTTCCTCACCCTGCTTCTATCATCACATATGTGCAGATGGACCGGTAGTGAACCGTAAGCCATACCGTATACCAACGAAGTGGCATGATCAAGTACGTAAGCAACTTGAGGATTTACGTAGACAGGGGATTATCAGGCCTTCTCGTTCACCTTATTCTTCACCACTAGTTCCAGTAGTTAAGAACGATGGTGGTTTGCGGATCTGCTTAGATTTTAGACATTTAAATAAGCAGATAGTTACAGATCCTTACCCTTTGCCCAATATTGAGCATATTCTTTCACAGTTAGGTGAGAATAAGTACTTCAGTAATTTAGACTTGAAGCAGGGTTACCACCAGATATCTTTGGATGAGGAGTCTAAGCCTCTCACGGCTTTTTCCTCACCTGAAGGGCACTGGGAATATTGTAACCTTCCTTTTGGATTAAAAGATGCGCCGGCTTCTTTCCAGTGTGTAATTAATGAAGTCATGATTGGTCTCACGGGAAAGATAACTCATACTTTTTTGGATGACATTATCATTTATGGGAAGACGTTTGATGCTCATGTACATAACCTAGATGAGGTCTTGGGACGTCTTGAAGGGGCAAAGCTAACTATTAAATTGCCAAAGTGTAGTTTCTTTAAACAGGAAGTATCCTTTTTACGCCATGTCATCACCACTGAGGGATTATGTCCTCAGCCAGAGAAAATCCGTGCAATCCAAGATATTGCGGTTCCTAGTACTTTGAAAGAACTCCAGGGTTTCTTGGGGTTAGTGAATTATTATCGCCGGTTTGTGGAAAATTTCTTCCAAATAGCGGCACCACTCACGAAACTTACTCATGGAAAAAGGGACGTGAAAAACACGAGACAGCGCGTGGAGTGGAGTGTGGAGGCACACCGCGCGTTTTGTGAGCTTAAACGGAAGTTAGCGGAAGATGTATTGCTAGCTTTTCCTCGCTTTGATAGACCTTTTGTGTTAACTTCGGACGCCAGCGGTACGGAAATTGGCGGAGTTTTGCAACAGAAAGATGATCAAGGGTTCCTTCGGCCATTAACTTTTTTCAGCCATGCTCTAAACAAGGCAGAGTTGAACTATGCTACGATAGAGCAGGAAGCGCTGAGCACTGTTTACGGGTTGAAGGTGAACAGACCACTTATCTTGGGTTATGAGATACTGATTCAGACCGATCATCGACCTCTTACTTGGTTGTTTAATGTAAATGTGGCTTCAGGGAGGATTGCAAGATGGCAAATCCAGGTAGCCGAATATGACATCAAGGGCAGCAGAATATCGTGGCTGATGCTCTATCCCGTTTGAGAACGACTCAGTCTAGTGATGAAGATGAAGTTGCACTACTTGTGAGTTCAGGCACTGTGGAAATAGACACAACAGATTGGGATGTCACTGAGATAAGGCGACAACAAGATGCACACCCAGTTTGGGGTAGATTAAAGAGTTATTTGCGGAATGAGACAACGGAGGTACCAAAATTGCCAGCAAAGTTAGACTGCTTTCATTTGTTGCCAGACTGTTTGCTCTATAAGAAGGAGAGTCGGTCATTTGGCATAGGGGAAGTATTCCAAATTGTAGTCCCAGAAGATAGCGTTCACTCTGCACTTAAACTTGCTCATTGCTTACCGTTATCTGGTCATGGTGGAACCAAGATTACTTTAACTCGCACGAGACGGTTTGCATACTGGCCTCAGATGGAGAGAGATGTCGTGGAATTTTGCAAACAGTGTACCCAGTGTATACGTTCGAAGCATTCGGGGGACGCCCCAAACCCGCTTCTCCGTTTCCCCGATGTCACTGGCCCATGGGTCAGGTGTCATATGGATTTGATTGGTCCACTAAATAGATCAGAGGAAGAGCATTATTATGTCTTAACTTTCACTGATGCGATGACTCGATTTCTCATCGCGGAACCATTAAAGTCTAAGTCTGCCAAAGAGGTGGCTAAGGTGTTTGTGGAGCGAGTCATTTGTGTTTATGGAACTCCACAACAATTAGTCACTGATCGGGGAACTTAATTTGTTAACAAGGTGTTTCAGGAATTGGCACGTTTGTTGCATATGAAACATGTGAACATTACTCCTTATCACCCATCCTCTAATGGATTGGTGGAGAGGGCAAATGGCACCATCATTCAAATAATACGCATGGTGGACCAGAACGCTAATCACTGGCATAGAATGGTACCAGTTGCTATGATGGCTTATAACTCTGGATATAATCGGACTATCCGTGATTCTCCTTACTTCTTGCTGTTTCTCATGGATCCACAGATGCCTTATCATGTACTGCAGGACCCATCTTTGAAGTACAACTTTGAGGGTATACCTAATTTATTTGCCGCCATGGCAACAAAGGTTTTCAAAAGATGCCAGGACTTTCTCGATCGTGCGAGCACAGAGAACGAGAACAGAAGGGCGAAGCGATGTATAATGAAACCACTTATTGTAGGGGACCGTGTTTATGTGAAGACTGTTCCTGCCAGGGGGGGTGGCAAGGAAATTGCAACCTTTGTTTTCAGGACCCTATCGTGTAGTGTAATTGATCGGGTAAATGATGTTGTTATCAAGGTTCGTCCTATACAAGGGGGGAAAGTAACCACTTTACACACTGACAGGGTGAAAGTGGTCAAGGAGGAGTGTATTACGAAGAAGCAAAATCGTAATGCAAGAATGGCTTACCCTATTCATGAAGGTGGAGAGACTAGGGATGAAGGGGAAAATGCAGGTGAGGAAATAAATGAGGAAGAATGTATCCCAGGGACTGTAACTGACTTTAGTTTGCCTTCTCCACAAGTAAGTCAGGCTACAGGTAATGGTGTAACTGGCAACTCGGCGAGTGTGGGTTCGCGGCAAACCACCGCCGAGTGTCAAGGCCAGCATCCCTCACCTCCACACCATACCACACCTCACACTCCACCACATTGCAGATACAGTTTGCGGTCACATTCTAGTGTCCCAGACTACCCGTTGTGTATGGACAGACCTATTGAATATCAGACTGCACAAGCAGAGGCACCTGGTGTGACTGAAACACAGACTGAAGTGACTGAGGACGACACAGGAGACATAGTTTTTACTAAATGAATAAATGATAGTCAGGTGAACTTGTGGTTATAGTTTTACGAATCTCTTGCAGATGATTGCTTGGGTTTGGGTGAGTCCATCCCAATTGGAATCAATAGGACCACGAGAGGAGACACCTGCCAACTTGGGATTGGTGTTTTCACCTGCTGGTCGTTTGATGATCACAGGAAATAACTATGTAGTTCCATTTGTACTTAATAAGGAGGAGTTGTTCCAACCTTTACTTGTTGCTCGTGACTTGAGTGATGCCATATTGTGGAATGTAGGCCACATGGATAATGGCAGCACTCTAGTTGCTTCATTACGGAAAACTGTGCATGCATTTCAAATTGAATTTGATGCTCGCTATCAGGATTTGAGCATTTACATAGACTATCTCATGTCAGATCATCCATGGAGTCGCCGCTCCAGGAGGGGTGCGATCGACATATTGGGGCAGTTTCCCAATGTTTTGTTTGGAACAGCTACTCAACAACAGGTTGATGACGTTCATGCTAGATTAGGAAGCCTTGAGACGATGTCAGAGAAGGAGAGGTCAGTATTAAATGTTCATTCCGAGGTACTGAATAGTACAATAAGGAATGTCACATATGCAGGCAGCACTGTTGAAGATACAGAAGGCTGGAAATATTTCTTACAGTATCATAAGATTGTATTCACTGAAGACCTTAGAGTTGGAAAATGATGTAAGGATGTATGAGGCTTTGTTTAACCTTCAACTCGCCCTGTCTGACATCATAGCTGATCATTTTAGAATTAAGTTGGGCATACAAGAAATGCTTCAGGCTGAGCTGAGTTTAGATACTGTCCCTAACGAAATCTTGTTGGAATTATTGGGGAATATCTCACTCAAGGAGCCGGGTCTACTTTTCCCAGCGAGGCCAGAATATCTACCACTGTACCGTGACATCATCAAAGTTGTACCTCGAGGTTACATGTCAGCTGTGTGCTTTTACTTACTAATACCGGTGTTGGGTGACCCTTCTGATGTATTTGACATCTTTAGGATCACCTCACTTCCTTACAGTGTGCCTGCTACGGAGGTCTACGTGAGAGTACTTCACCAGTTTAACTTCCTTGCTTTCACGGAAGACCGCCTCCATTATGTGCTGTTTCAAGATTTCACCAGTTGCAGGGACCACCAGGACTTGGTGATCTGTGAACCTTTGGGATCCGTCTATCATGTGTCGACCTCATCTTGTCAGAGTGATTCTTTTCTCAACAGAAACAATGCTACAAAGCTCTGTAGGAAAGAAATCTTAACTTCATTCAGTCCAGTTTCTGTGAAACTGAAAAATCACTAGTGCTTCTCGACGGCACAACCTTTGTATTTCATGTTAAAGTGTGCCGTAAATCCTATTAGGAAGACGGTGCAAATTGTTAAGGGAGTAGGTAAATTGGTCTTGGGAGATGGCTGTAGTGCTCACAGTGAAGCCTTGACCCTTTCTGCTTATGCAACTCTCACTGTAGAAACTAAGCTCACTGTTTACCCCCATCTCTTAAACCTCAGTACCTCACTCACATATGCTGAACTTACAGCTATCAAGGACTTACCCACTTTAGGACCTAACCTTAACATTACTCCTCTGTTTCTGGATGATCTCCTTAAATATCAAAGTCAGTTGCAGTTGACTGAACCTCTCAAACCCTTCGGTTCCTCCACTTTCTTCTGGTACAATGTCCATGCTGGAATAACTCTCTTTCTAGTTCTCCTGTCCGCATATATCCTTTACAAGTGTTACACTAATGACTGTGGGTGTACATGTTGCAGACTTGAGTCCATACTCAGACGTCGACGTGCACAGAACGCCGCCATGCTCTACTCACGATGAGGACGTGTGATTTCATATTTGGGGGGAGAAATGTTGGGAAGCCGACAAGCCTCCCCTCAGGCAGATGTAAGCAGACACACAGCTGTAACAGGTGTGGAGACGAGTACACCTGCTGGATGTGAGTTTAGGGTGAAACACAGACAGAAGAGAGAGAGTAGGGAGTTCGATGTCAACTCTACGTATAGTTGCGGACAATAGGTATAGGGAGGTGGAGTAAGGAAGGAAGGTTGAGAGAGAAAGTAAAGTAAAAGCAAGCTGAAAGGGGGAGAGAGAAAGAGAGTCAGAGGAGTGGTGGTGTTAATTGGTTAGATGTTTGTGCAGATGGTGCTGATCTCTGCAGTTTATGGCCGTGGGAGCATATGCTGACTTTGCTTTTGCGGCCGTGGGAACACATGTTGATGCGGCGGTTTGCTCGAGCCTCTACGGTGGATGACACGCGGGTGACGCGTGGATGAGGGCGGTGGATGAGTGGGTGAGGCCATCACCCACCTCGCAACCATGTGACCTGCTGGTGAACATCGGCAACCCTTGAGGCCAGGATAGGTGAGGGAGCTCAGTTGAACTTAGAGCTACTCAGAGCTCTGGGTAACGCCGTGACGGGAGGACGCAGCCTGACGCAGCCTGGGGGGCAGAGATACGTCACGAGGGATGTCACCATGTAGCCAAAAGGGAGTAGAGTTCCAGGGGCGACATGAAAGCATTTCTGTTGACAGTAAGTTAAAGTACAAGCTTATTGTAATCGCGGGTACAACTTATGAACAGTGCTATTATTTTGTCTGTCATCTGGGACTGGTAAAAAAGACTCCTAGTTAGAAACGGAAGGAGAGAAGATTTTAAATGTTTAAATGTGTTTATCTTGTACTAATGTAACAGTGTAACTTAATATATATAAGTAAATAAAGGGAGTGCTTTATTTATAACAGCACTAGTGACTTTTGCAGGATTAAATATATAAGGTTGATTTTAAAGTACAGAACGTTTATGAGAACTTTAATTAATTAATATAGTGTTAGTAATAAAGTTAACTGAGTGTAGATATTTTAGTGCGGTTTCTAGCACGGAACTTTATATGAAGTGAAATGAGGTGGGAAAATACCTCATGATTTTTATGTATGTAAATATTTTGTGAATACCTTTTTTATAATTAAAGCCTAGAAAAGCCAAATCATTTTTTCACTTCTTCCAGTTCCCAGTTCTGAGTATATGTGTATAGTGGTGTATAGTGAGGACCGAAGTCGCGCATTGCCAGTGTCTCATGATTCACGCTACCAAAGTATTAAATATGGGAGGATAATATTCCCGAGATAAATATCATTTCTATATTAAGGGAGGGCGCGACAGCTGTCACTCTACCTTACCTGGGAAAGGCGGTATCTAGTATAGCACCAAAAATAGTCCCAGATCTCACGTGGGCCAGATTTGCAAAAAATAGTAACAGAAGCTATTACCCCTTCATTAGGGAAAGTTGTCGCAATTTCACAACTAGATACCCTAAAATATGACGGTGATTTGGACAACACATTGGTCCAAGCTAGGCGACTCGTCACCGCCACATACCCGGATGCCGAAATGAATACCCGGGATGAGCATATATTCAACACTCTTCTCAGAGTCCTTCCGAGCATAGTAAAAGCACACTTCACTATCCATGACCCGGCAGGAAATTTGGACCGTGATGTCCAGCTCATTCGCCGCCTTCTCACAGCACGTCCCGACACACAACACATCGGGGTCGTGAGCCGGTTCCCAATTAAACCCTCCCCCACGCCGCCCCAACGCCCCAACCCCTTCCAGCCCCAACGCGAAGCGCCTCCACCTCGGCTTTCCCAAGAACCCACCCCACCAGGAAATGGCCGCCACAGAAAGATAACACAAATCTCATCACTATCAATCCATGGGAATTCACAGCCTGTAACAGCCACTGCCCACTTCATGACATACATGAACAACTGAAGGTGGCACGCAGAATAAGAGCTGGCCCACCGAGGCACCGCCCAATTTTGGCAGTAGATGAGGGCCCTGCGAACCCCGAACCCCCCCTCGTTGAGGAATCTGATGCCGGCTGCGAACCAGAGAAGGCTGATACCAACACAACCCTCGAGCTGATGGATTTATAGGACCGCCCCCGCACCTCCCCACGGTGGCAGGGGCTACCTCTACAAAGTACCGACCCCCGGTCTATGACAAGATGAAACTACAGGGGGTCAAGGCAAGACTTCTGGTCGATACAGGAGCCGCCAGGTCCTGCCTGTACATACGTTTCTTCTCCTGCCATAGGAAGGTTTTTGGCCCCCTTTTCCCCACTTCAGCCTGCCTTATAGACGCGGGAGAAGGTCCCTTGCCTATTCGTGGGGAAACTCGGGCCCTACGAACCAAGACTCACCAACCAACCTCCACATATCATCCCTTCATCGTTTTTGACTCGTCCTGCAGTACTTATGATGGCTATTTGGGATTGGACCTGCTCCAAAAACTCCACAAGCACATAGACTGCCACGGGAGGCGACTTCATTTTCGACAGCCTCCCCAACAGCCCCCAGCCATTTGTACGTGCACACGACAAAACAACACCCCTCCCCCTTCTCCTGCCCCAGCCCCCCCTGGCCCCACTTTCCCTGCGAACGTCGCGTCCTCCCTCACCATTCCCCCCCACCATGAAGCTTGGCTACGGATCAATAAGCCCACAGGGACCCATTCCCTATTTTCCCCAAGTGTCCCCACCGGGCCCCTCACCGCCTGCCTGATGTCGCCGACTTCCCTTCCCGCCCCACTTTAACGCCGTCAAAGTGGCGAACCTGGCGGCTACACCTCTCACTCTACCAAGAGGACTCCTGATCGGTGACCTAGAGGCAGCAGAGTCTTACAACACCCCACCCCTAAATTCAAACCCCTCTCCCCTCCCTCCTTTGCCTGACCACTTATCTCCCCATCAAGCTGAGACGCTGCACCATCTACTACTTGAATATCAAGACCTTCTCTCGACAGGGCCCGCCGACTTGGGACATATGATATATCTAGCCCATGAAATTCATACCACCAGGCCCCCCATCCGGCAACCCTCCCGCTGGAAGAACCCACACCAATGGGCTGATGAGGACAGGCAAGTTCAAGAAATGCTGGACGCCGGCATCATCACGCCCTCTACCAGCCCCTGGTCCTCCCCTGTTGTCCTGGTTCGGAAAAAAGACGGCACTCAGCGATTCTGCATCGATTACTGCCGCCTGAACGATGTAATCACCAAAGTTGCCACTCCTCTCCCCCACATAGACGACTCCCTAGACTCCCTACACAGCTCCACCTGGTTCTCCACGCTTGACCTCCAGTCAGGATACTGGCAGGTCCCCATCCACCCCCGAGATCAAGGGAAAACGGCCTTCTTCACAAGTAATGGGAAACTTTATCAGTTTAATGTTCTTCCCTTCAGGCTATCCAACGCCCCGGCCACCTTCATCCGCCTCATGGAGTCCGTCCTCAGCGGTCTGACCTGGGAAGTCTGCCTGGCGTACCTCAATGACATTATTGTTTTCAGCAAAACGTGGGCTGATCACCTGCACCGCCTCCGACAGGTGTTCCAACGAATACGCCAGGCTGGGTTGAAACTCAAACCCACTAAATGTGTCCTAGCCGCCCGCTCTGTCGCTTTCCTAGGACACATTGTCTCGGGGAAAGGAATCTCCCCAGATCCCAACAAGCTGAAAGCCATCGCCGACCAGCCTCTTCCACAGGACGTCCACCAAGTCCGTGCCTTCTTGGGGCTCACGTCGTATTACCGGCAGTTCATCAAAGGGTTCGCCGACCTTGCGAAACCACTCCACAACCTCACTAAGAAAGGCTAGCCATTTGTCTGGAGCGATGACTGAATAGCAGCGTTTGACACCTTAAAGGAGAAACTTGTTTCCGCCCCCATCGTCGCTTTCCTGAATTATGACCTCCCCTTCAGGTTATACACCGACGTCTCGCTGGTAGCCATAGGCACCGTCCTGGCACAGGTCCAGGAAGGGCACGAGGACATCATCGCTTGAGCCAGCTGCACCGAGTTAAATTACGCCGCTAACAAGTGCGAATGTTTGGGTATCGTCTGGGCCCTCGACTACTTCAGGGCCTACCTGTCTGGCACCAGGGTCACCGTCATCACAGACCACTAATCCCTTCAGTGGCTCCAGCAATCGGCCACCCAGAACGCCCAACTCCTCCGTTGGCGCGAAACACTCGAGGAGTTTGACTACGAGATTGCTTATCGGCCCAGGAAATTGCATACCAATGCCGACGCCCTCACCCGTCTACCAGTACGATCACTCCTCCCTCAATCCGAGCTGATCCAGCACTGGCAGAATCAAGACCAGCCCCCCCTGGATTCCCCAGCATCTATTTTCAAAACTCCACCTGCAAGGGGACCAACTCTTCACGCCATCGGGCCACGTTATCCTTGATCCGGACTCCGCCGTAGGCGTCCTCACCCACTTCCACTCGGACAATGGGATCCACCTGGGTACGAAAAGGTTAACCCAGGTCTTCAACGACCTCTACTGGGCCCCCAACCCCACTACTCTCGCCCAGCATGTCACTCAGGCGTGTCGAACATGCTGCCTAGGAAAGGATATCACCCGTTCAGCGGGTCCTACCAGCAAGATCTCCACCAACAAACCTTGGCAACTTTTGTCTGTTGATGTTGTCGGACCCCTGCCACCTAGATCTGGCTACAGATACATCGTCACATTCGTCGACGTTTACTCCAAGTTCCTGACTGCTTGCCCAGCTAAGGAACACACTGCTGTCGCCATAGCTGACGCCCTCATGCACCATGTCTTCCCCTACTTTGGCGTTCCCCAGGCCATTCACTCTGATAACGCCCCAGAGTTCATGGGGCAAATTTGGAAAGAGCTACACCCTATTCGGATTCTCCATTTCCCACTCCTCCCCCTATTGGGCCCAGGGAAATGGGGTATGCGAAAGGAGCCATCGGACCCTACTAAACCAAATTAGGACCCGAATTCAAGGTACCCAAGACCAAGAATGGCTTGCACATATCAAGATCGTCCAATGGGGAATGAACACCTGCCCCCGCAACGACAGCATCACCCCCCACGAGTGAGTGTTTGGAGAGGCGCCCCTCCTCCTCTCTCTCCGACAGCACCTTCAAATCCCGCTCACTCCCCACCCACCGACCCCCTATATCACCTGAAGCGCCGGTTACAACACCTGCACGTGCACCAAGACGCTCTAGCCAATTTCTCCCCTGCTAACCCTTACAAACCATGTGAAGAGATTTTCGTTGCACACCTCCCCACCCCCAGTAAAACTGCCCCTCGTTTCATGGAACCTTATACCATCACTAGAGTCCCCAACCCCTTCCAAGTCGTCATCGACTGCAACGGAACCTCCCGCACTTACAGCACTTACAGGAATCGCCACGTCCGCCCCGCCCGGGACTCCCCAACCCCCCGCCGCTCCCTCCCCAACCACCCGAGCAAGCTCAACATCGCCAACTCCCCACGAGGAGCCTTTTCTCTATTATTCATCCCCATGCCCTTCCCCATCGGTTTCCACCACCCCCTCGCCGCTCGAAATTCCTGCACCATGCCCACGCACTACACTCACCCCACCACCACGCTCCCCCGCAGCTGCCACGCCGCCCACCCCACGTGCTCATCACACACCCGTAGGAAATTCCACACCGACCACCCCGCGCTCCGCACCCGGTCTAATCCCCACCCCACCAACCACGACAACCAACCACACCACACCACCTCACTCTCCGCCCGCCCCCGCTCCATCATCCCATTCCCCGTTGCTCCCCACTCCACAATTAACCACCACCACTACCCATTCCGGTCATATCTCACGCCCACCAGCCCGCTACACCTCAACCCCCACACCCACCCCTTTGCCCACTAGCAGCCAACTCCCCACCCCACCCCTCAACATGACCCCCATAATCCTTCCCACTCCTCATCTCGCATGAAAAAACCCGCCCCGCCACACTCCTAGGGGAACACCGCCCCCACACTCCACCGGCAATATAAACCACACCGGACTACCTCTAGCCAGCATTCGCCACCAAGATACCATCACCACCACCACAATGCGCATCACGAGAATCACTTGGATCCCCACCTTCGGGCGACATCAACGCATCAGAAGCACACAACACCTGCTGCGACTTCTCCAGCAAACAAACCACCCTTCCACTCTTCATGTCGCCTACGACCACCACCTGCATGCCAATATACCAACCGAGCACTGGACTACCTTCCTAAGTCACCACGGACCCATCCACCGAACAGCCAACACCAACCTATACCACCTCCAGTCACGGGGTCGTGACTTTGCTACCGAGGAGGGTGGCGAAATTCAGGAGTTAGGGGTTGGAGCCGCAGACAATGCGACGGCCAGTGCAGACGGCCAGTGCAGACGACACAAGCACCCCCAACCCCCCCAGTACCACCAGGGGGCCGCCGCTGACACGGAGCAGCTGGGAACAGGAACGGCGCACCTGTATCACTTCCCGGCACCCCTCTTGCTCCTAGGTGGTGACCCAGAAAGGTAGCAGTCGCCGGCGCCTAGTCTCCGGCCGAAATTCCACTCTCTAGGTAAGGGGTGGAGTTTACAACTCCACGCAATGCCGCGGTATTGGCCACAGTCATACCGGGTACGGGGCAGAGCCAGCCACAGTTCATTCCCCAGTTGCATCCCCACTACAGGCCGCGACACGGACGCATGTCGGCCGGGCAGGACAGGCCATAAGTCGTCCAACTCCCGTAGTCGTTCCCCCAGAGTAGCGCCGCAGTACTGCCCACAAGCCATACTAGGTATGAGGCAGGATCGGACACAGTCTGTCCCTCTGCTACTAGTCCTTTCAGCTCCCGGTACGGGCCATTAGCCGCACCAGAGCTACAACCTCCTGTGCCACTACGACATCGGCCACTAGTCACATCAGGCCAGAGGTAGAACAGGCCCCTAGCCGCACTGAAGCTGTTGTCCCCTGTGCCACCACGATGTCGGCCATTAGTCACGTCAGGCCAGAGGTAGAGCAGCCCACTAGCTGGCCTGAAGCTGATGTCCCCTGTGCCACCCCAACATCGGCCATTAGTCACGTCAGGCCAGAGGCAGAGCAAGCCACTAGCCGCACTAAAGCTGATCTCCCCTGTGCTACCACGACGTTGGCTATTAGTCACGTCAGGTCGGATGTAGAGCAGGCCACAGTCCGCTTCTCTACTACAGGAGGACCTGCAGCCAGAGAGGACCCCTCCCCCGAGTCGTGGCAAGGCCTCACCCGAGGCCATGGTTCCCTGTAACTCTACCAGTGTGAACAGCGGCCGAAGCAGAGACCCCGCAGACCCCGCAGCCGACGTCGGGCCCTGTCTACTACTCCCCCGGCCCAAAGTCCCCGTATGACGACCCTGTCGGTGATGGCGCCCTCCAGCCAATGCCACAGTCCAGCCGCCCCGAGTTCCAGTACCCTAGGTCCTCAGTTGCCCCGGGAGTTGCCCCGAACACCAGGGTGAAACTTACCTGTGGGCGAGGCCTCCCTAAGTCTCCCTCAGACTCAACGACAGGACCGCCTCCTGGCTTTCTTTGGGCCCAGCCCCTAGTCCCACGACTACGTTTGAGACTCTGTCCAGGGGCGCGTCACTCTGCCCTTCCTCCGGACGAAGGAATCAACCTAGGGCCCACCAGTGGTGATGAAGTGAGTGGACTTTACCTATGTGTGTGCTTTCTCGACGCAGATATATGTGTGCATTAACTTATACCATACGAGTGATTCCCTACAGTGTATTCTCGTGCTAAGTGACCAGGAACCCAGAGTATAAGATTGGACGAGCCTAATAGCTAACCTTGGCCTAACTTATATCCCGAGTAGAGTCTCGTGCCCCCCCCAGTGAACGAAATGCCATTGTGACCAACAGAACAATAATATTGTGTCGATTGTGCCATTTCCTTGTTATTGAAACTCTCCCTCCCCAACACACAGGCATGTGAGTGAAACATCTCAGTCGCTAAGAGAAGGAATATATATATTATTTCTATCGTGGCTTCCCCTCGTGCATTAAACCTTCACCCACCCCACTGTCTGGGCACATTAGTTAGGGTATGCCAGAATACCGCAGTCCCCCCTTCATTGATCACTACATGGCGGACTCTACCTGAGATAGACTTCCGGCCGACACAGGTGTTAACGTAACTTATATACGGTGCCATCCAGTGCTATACGGGTTTGGGAAATTGTAGTAAATTCATTCCTGTGTCCTAAATCATAAGTGTATTTTATGTGCCATAAGTGCTGGGTAAATAATACCATACTTCTACCAGTCAGTATAGTGAAAGACTTCCCGTCAAGAAAAACCTTGTGTTAAGTGTTAACCCATCCCCAGTCAACCCAGTTTGTAATATATTTGTTGATGTACTATTGACCCTGGGAAGATATCTGGAATACATGTGTGTAATACTTACTGCCTTGTTTTTGTGTCCAGTCCTACTCTTTAGAGGTACTGACCCGGTCTAGAATAGGGACCTGCTGTAGCCTGCCTATTTGAGGGCGAGAAACCGACCCACAAATACTTACCATAACACTAATAAATTACTAGGTTGTGGATATTTGAATAATATGTTTTAATGATTTTGTAAGGAATTGCATATGCTACTCTTAATACGGTAAATAATGTATTTTTAATTGATTTTTTTTATTAGTAATAATAACTTTAAAAAAAAAAACATTTAGAAAAATTATCTCTGTTGAAGCATTTTAAGAAATGCTACTACCCTCCCACCTCCCCCCAACAATCCAGCCTTCGCAACCCGCTCGAGCCTCCCGCATCCCTTGTCCAGCCATGCGGACAGCTCCCAAGACCATGTGTCCTGTGGACTGCGCAGTGCGCAATCCACAGGACAGGTGCGCAAGGCAGGTGCGCAAGCGCAAATTCATATATGCAAGCGCAACTAAATTTGTGCTTGCGCACCTGCCTTTTCATGTGTAAAAGCACAATATTGCGCATGATCTTGTGCGGTGTGCAATGCGCAAACGATATTCACCGAAGCACAAGGGTGAGACAATTGCACCTTGCGCAAGTACTTGCACAACTGCCCAGCAGTAGTGTTTGGTGAGTGAACAACGCTTATATCGCTTATATTATTGTGTGAAAAAAAATATAGTCTTGTATTACACATAAATTTGTCCCAAATATGTTATGCTACGTATTTGCGGGTCGGTTTCTTGCCCTCAAATACGCAGGCTACAGCGGGTCCCTATTCTAGGCCGTGTCAGTAACTCTAAGGAATAGAACTGGACACTAAAACGAGGCAGTGACTGTTGCACACATGTATTGCAAATATCTTCCCAGAGACAATAGTACATCAACAAATACATTACAGGTTGGGTTGGCCGGGGATGGGTTAACAACTTAACACAAGGTTTTACTTGACTGGAAATCTGTCACTGTACCGGCTGGTAGAAAGTATGGTAATATTTACCCAGCACTTATGACATAAAATACACTTATGATTCAGGACACAGGAATGAATTTACTACAATCTCCCAATCTCGTATAGCACTGGACGGGACTGGTATATGAATTATGTTAACACCTGTGTCATAGACACTTGCCGGCAGGAAGTCTATCTCAGGTAGAGTCGGCCGCGCGATGATCACTGAAGGGGGACTGCGGTATTCTAGCGGGGCATTTGGAGGTGCCCAGACACACCCTAACTAATGTGCCCGAACACTGGGATGGATGGAGGTTTAACACACAAGGGGATGGCACGATGGGAATAATATCTTTTCCTTTTGTTAGCCACTGAGGTGTTTCACTTGCCTGCCGGTGCAGGGGGGAGGGTTTTAATAAACAAGGGAATGGCACGATTGGTATAATATTGTTGTTCTGTTGGTCACTGTGGCGTTTCATTCACTGGGGCATGTGCAGGACTCTACTCGGGATATAAATTGGGCCAAAGTTACTGTTAGGCTCGTCCAATCTTACACTTGGGCTCCTGGTCACTTATCGCTAGAATATACTACAGGGAATCACTCACATGGTATAAACTAATGCACACACATATATCTGAGTCTAGAAAGCACACACATAGGTAAAGTCCACTCATTTCACTACCACTGATGGGCTGCAGGTTGATTCCTCCGTCCGGAGGAAGGGAAGAGTGACGCGCCCATGAACAGGGCCCCACACATAGTCGTGGGACTAGAGGCTCGGCCTGAAGAAAGCCAGGAGACGGGCCCGACGTTGAGTCTGCGAGAGACTCAGAGAGGTCTCGCCCACAAGTAATTAGCACCCTGGTGTTCGGGGCAACTCCCGGGGTGACTGAGGACTCAGGGTACTGGAACCAGGGGTGACTGGACTGCGGCAACGGCTGGAGGGCGGCGTCACTGTCAGGGTCGTCACACAGGGACCTTGGGCCGGGGGAGTAGTG
This sequence comes from Birgus latro, assembly GCA_018397915.1. Taxonomy (NCBI): domain Eukaryota; kingdom Metazoa; phylum Arthropoda; class Malacostraca; order Decapoda; family Coenobitidae; genus Birgus; species Birgus latro. The sequence continues at coordinate 10,591 of JAGKTI010008273.1, read as the reverse complement.
GACAGGGCCTGACATCAGCTGCAGGGTCTGCTGGGGCTCCGCTTCGACTGCTCTTCACACTGGTAGAGTTCCAGGGAACCAAGGCCTCGGGTGAGGCCTTGCCACGGCTCGGGGGAGGGGTCCTCTCTGGCTGCAGGATCTCCTATGGGAGAGAAGTGGACTGTGGCCTGCTCTCTCTCTGGCCTGATGTGACTAATGGCTGACGTCATAGTGGCACAGAGAACAACAGCTTCAGTGCGGCTAGTGGCCTGCTCTACCTCTGGCCTGATGTAACTAGTGGCCGACGTCGTGGTGGCACATGGGACTGCAGGTCCAGGGCAGCTAATGGCCTGCTCTACCTCTGGCCTGACGCAACTAGTGGCTGACATCGTAGTGGCACAGGGGGTGCGGCTAATGGCCCGTACCGTGGAGCTAAGAGGACTAGTAGCAGAGGGACGGACTTTGGCCGATCCTGCCTCGTACCCAGTATGGCTTGTGGTCAGTATTGTGACTACAGGAGTCGGACGACTTATGGCCTGTCCTGCCCGACCGACAAGCGTCCGTGCTGCGGCCCTGTAGCGGAGCTGCAACTGGGGAACGGACTGTAGCCGGTTCTGCCCCGTACCCGGTATGACAATGGCCAATACCGCGGTGTTGCATGGAGTTGTAAACTCCACCCCTTACCTGGTGAGTGGAATTTCGGCCGGAGACTAGGCGCCGGCGACTGCTACCTTTCCGGGGCATCACCTAGGAGTAAGAGGGGCGCCGGGGAGGGAAACAGGTGCGCCGTTCCTGTTCCCAGCCGCTGTGTCAGCAGCGGACCCCCGGTGGTACTGGGGGGGTTGGGGGGGTTGGTGTCATTTGCATCAGCTGTCGCATCGTCTGCGGCCTCAACCCCTAACTCCTGTATTTCACCACCCTCCCCTGTGACAAAGTCACGACCCCGTGACTGGAGGTGGTATAGGTTGGTGTTGGCCGTTTGGTGGATGTGTTTGAGGTGACTTAGGAAGGTAGTCCAGTGGTAGGTTGGTATATTGGCCAGCAGGTCGTGGGTGTAGGCGACACGAAGAGCGGAAGGGTGGTTTGTTTGTTGGAGGAGTCGTAGCAGATGGTGTGTGCTTTGGATGCGTTGATGTTGCCCGAAGGTGGGGATCCTAGTGATTCTGATGATGCGCATGGTGGTGGTGGTGGTGGTTTGGAGGGAAATGCTGGCTAAAGGTAGTCCAGCGCGGTTTATATTGCAGGTGGAGTGTGTGGGTGGTGTTCCCCTGGTAGTGCGGCGGGGCGTTTTTTTCCATTTGAGATGAGGAGTAGGGTTGGGGGGTGGGGTGGGGAGGTGATAATGTTTTAAGTTTCTTCCCGCAGAGCCCAACTGTGACCATGGGATCACTATATTTACGTGTATCTGTAACTTTTGAATTCCTGTAGTCCAACTGAGACCACGGGATTATTAGCTATATTCACGTGTATCTGTTTCTTTTGAATTCCCGGAGAGTCCAACGGAGACCACGGGATTACTGTATTCACGTTGTTATGTCTACAGAGTCTCATCATCCGCAGACGCCCTGTCAACTCAGTGTACCCATACATAGTGTCATGCGTTATTTATTTACTCGATTATTCATTGTACTTTACTACTTTCTCTTTCAGGTTATTCATAATGGTAGCTTATAGATAACGTATTATATAATGTAGCTTTTCCTTTTCAGTCTTTCCTATGAAACTTACATGTCAGTTTTTCCATGCTGCATGGTGGTCTTTCTCACTTTTTCTTGCCAGTTTTGGCTGGAGGGTTTGGAGGTGGTGGGAGCCTTCTTGCTTTACTATCCTTATCCTTCAGCATGTAGAGTTAGATCTTGTAGTCATAGTCTACTCTGTAACAAGCAGCCTCAAATGGACCATAAGGTCTGTTGCTGTTTGCTTTCCTACGTACTCCTATGTACTCCTATGTACTCTCCAACAGCACCTTCAACCCCCCGCTCACACCCCGCCCACCGACCCACTACATCACTTGAAGCACCGGTTGCAACACCTGCACGCGTACTAAGACACCAAACCGATTCCTCCCCTGCTAACCCTTACAAAGCAGGTGATGAGGTTTTCATTGTGCACCTCCCCACCCCTAATAAAATTGCCCCTCGTTCCATGGGACCTTATACCATCACTAAAGTCCCCAACCCCTTCCAAGTCATCGTCGACTGCAACGGAGCCTCCTGGACTTACAGGAATTGCCATGTCCACCCCGCCCAGGACTCCCCACGAGGAGCCTTTTCTCTATTATTCATCCCTATCCCCATCCCCACCGGTCTCCATCGCCCCCTTGCCGCCCAAAACTCCTGCACCACGCCCATGCACTACACTCACCCCACCACCATGTTCCCCCGCGACCGCAACGCTGCCCACACCACGTGGTCAGCCCACACCCATAGGAAATTCCACACCAACCACCCCACGCTCCACGCCCAGCCTAACCCCTGCCCCACCAACCACGACAACCAACCACACCACACCACCTCACTCTCCGGCCATCCCCGCTCCACCATCCCACTCCCCATCGCCGTCCACTCCACGGCTAACCACCATCACTACCTGTTCCAGTTGTATCTCACGCCAACCAGCCCGCTACACCTCAACATCTATGCTCACGTCTTAGCCCACTAGCAGCCAGCCGCCCACCCCACCCCCCAACCCTACTCCTCATCTCACATGGAAAAAACCGCCCCGCCGCACTACCAGGGGAACACCACCCACACACTCCACCTGCAATATAAACCGCGCTGGACTACCTTTAGCCAGCATTTGCTTCCAAACCACCACCACCACCACCATGCGCATCATCAGAATCACTAGGATCCCCACCTTCGGGCAACATCAACGCATCCAAAGCACACACCATCTGCTACGACTCCTCCAACAAACAAACCACCCTTCCGCTCTTCGTGTCGCCTACACCCACGACCTGCAGGCCAATATACCAACCTACCACTGGACTACCTTCCTAAGTCACCTCAAACACATTCACCAAACGACCAACACCAACATATACCACCTCCAGTCACGGGGTCGTGATTTTGTTACAGGGGAGGGTGGTGAAATACAGGAGTTAGGGGTTGAGGCCGCAGACGATGCGACAGCTGATGCAGATGACACCAACCCCCCCAACCCCCCCAGTACCACCGGGGGTCCGCTGCTGACACAGCGGCTGGGAACAGGAACGGCGCACCTGTTTCCCTCCCCGGCGCCCCTCTTACTCCTAGGTGATGCCCCGGAAAGGTAGCAGTCGCCGGCGCCTAGTCTCTGGCCGAAATTCCACTCGCCTGGTAAGGGGTGGAGTTTACAACTCCATGCAACAACGCGGTATTGGCCATTGTCATACCAGGTACAGGGCAGAACCGGCTACAGTCCGTTCCCCAGTTGCATCCCCGCTACAGGGCCGCGGCACGGACGCGTGTCGGTCAGGCAGGACAGGCCATAAGTCGTCCGACTCCTGTAGTCACAATACTGACCACAAGCCATACTGGGTACGAGGCAGGATCGGCCAAAGTCCGTCCCTCTGCTACTAGTCCTCTTAGCTCCACGGTACGGGCCATTAGCCGCACCCCCTGTGCCACTACGATGTCAGCCACTAGTTGCGTCAGGCCAGAGGTAGAGCAGGCCATTAGCTGCCCTGGACCTGCAGTCCCATGTGCCACCACGACGTCGGCCACTAGTTACATCAGGCCAGAGGTAGAGCAGGCCACTAGCCGCACTGAAGCTGTTGTTCTCTGTGCCACTATGACGTCAGCCATTAGTCACATCAGGCCAGAGAGAGAGCAGGCCACAGTCCACTTCTCTCCCATAGGAGATCCTGCAGCCAGAGAGGACCCCTCCCCCGAGCCGTGGCAAGGCCTCACCCGAGGCCTTGGTTCCCTGGAACTCTACCAGTGTGAAGAGCAGTCGAAGCGGAGCCCCAGCAGACCCTGCAGCTGATGTCAGGCCCTGTCCACTACTCCCCCGGCCCAAGGTCCCTGTGTGACGACCCTGACAGTGACGCCGCCCTCCAGCCGTTGCCGCAGTCCAGTCACCCCTGGTTCCAGTACCCTGAGTCCTCAGTCACCCCGGGAGTTGCCCCGAACACCAGGGTGCTAATTACTTGTGGGCGAGACCTCTCTGAGTCTCTCGCAGACTCAACGTCGGGCCCGTCTCCTGGCTTTCTTCAGGCCGAGCCTCTAGTCCCACGACTATGTGTGGGGCCCTGTTCATGGGCGCGTCACTCTTCCCTTCCTCCGGACGGAGGAATCAACCTGCAGCCCATCAGTGGTAGTGAAATGAGTGGACTTTACCTATGTGTGTGCTTTCTAGACTCAGATATATGTGTGTGCATTAGTTTATACCATGTGAGTGATTCCCTGTAGTATATTCTAGCGATAAGTGACCAGGAGCCCAAGTGTAAGATTGGACGAGCCTAACAGTAACTTTGGCCCAATTTATATCCCGAGTAGAGTCCTGCACATGCCCCAGTGAATGAAACGCCACAGTGACCAACAGAACAACAATATTATACCAATCGTGCCATTCCCTTGTTTATTAAAACCCTCCCCCCTGCACCGGCAGGCAAGTGAAACACCTCAGTGGCTAACAAAAGGAAAAGATATTATTCCCATCGTGCCATCCCCTTGTGTGTTAAACCTCCATCCATCCCAGTGTTCGGGCACATTAGTTAGGGTGTGTCTGGGCACCTCCAAATGCCCCGCTAGAATACCGCAGTCCCCCTTCAGTGATCATCGCGCGGCCGACTCTACCTGAGATAGACTTCCTGCCGGCAAGTGTCTATGACACAGGTGTTAACATAATTCATATACCAGTCCCGTCCAGTGCTATACGAGATTGGGAGATTGTAGTAAATTCATTCCTGTGTCCTGAATCATAAGTGTATTTTATGTCATAAGTGCTGGGTAAATATTACCATACTTTCTACCAGCCGGTACAGTGACAGATTTCCAGTCAAGTAAAACCTTGTGTTAAGTTGTTAACCCATCCCCGGCCAACCCAACCTGTAATGTATTTGTTGATGTACTATTGTCTCTGGGAAGATATTTGCAATACATGTGTGCAACAGTCACTGCCTCGTTTTAGTGTCCAGTTCTATTCCTTAGAGTTACTGACACGGCCTAGAATAGGGACCCGCTGTAGCCTGCGTATTTGAGGGCAAGAAACCGACCCGCAAATACGTAGCATAACATATTTGGGACAAATTTATGTGTAATACAAGACTATATTTTTTTTCACACAATAATATAAGCGATATAAGCGTTGTTCACTCACCAAACACTACTGCTGGGCAGTTGTGCAAGTACTTGCGCAAGGTGCAATTGTCTCACCCTTGTGCTTCGGTGAATATCATTTGCGCATTGCACACCGCATGAGATCATGCGCAATATTGTGCTTTTACACATGAAAAGGCAGGTGCGCAAGCACAAATTTAGTTGTGCTTGCATATATGAATTTGCACTTGCGCACCTGCCTTGCGCACCTGTCCTGTGGATTGCGCACTGCGCAGTCCACAGACACGTGGTCTTGGGAGCTGTCCGCATGGCTGGACAAGGGATGCAGGAGGCTCGAGCGGGTCGCGGGGCCTGGATTGTTGGGGGGAGGTGGGAGGGTAGTAGCATTTCTTAAAATGCTTCAACAGAGATAATTTTTTTTTTATTTTTTTAAATTGTTATTATTAATAAAAAATAATCAATTAAAAATACATTATTTACCATATTAAGAGTAGCATATGCAATTCCTTACAAAATCATTAAAACATATTATTTAAATATCCACAGCCTAGTAATTTATTAGTGTTATGCTACGTATTTGTGGGTCAGTTTCTTGTCCTCAAATACGCAGGCTACAGCAGGTCCCTATTCTAGACCGGGTCAGTACCTCTAAAGAGTAGGACTGGACACAAAAACAAGGCAGTAAGTATTACACACATGTATTCCAGATATCTTCCCAGGGACAATAGTACATCAACAAATATATTACAAACTGGGTTGACTGGGGATGGGTTAACACTTAACACAAGGTTTTACTTGACGGGAAGTCTTTCACTATACCGACTGGTAGAAGTATGGTATTATTTACCCAGCACTTATGGCACATAAAATACACTTATGATTTAGGATACAGGAATGAATTTACTACAATTTCCCAAACCCGTATAGCACTTGACGGCACTATATATAAGTTACGTTAACACCTGTGTCATAGACACCTGCCGGCCGGAAGTCTATCTCAGGTAGAGTCCGCCGCATAGTGATCAATGAAGGGGGGACTGCGGTATTCTGGCATACCCTAACTAATGTGCCCAGACACTGGGGTGGGTGGAGGTTTAATGCACGAGGGGAAGGCACGATGGAAATAATATATATATTCCTTCTCTTAGCCACTGAGATGTTTCACTCGCGTGCCTGTGTGTTGGGGAGGGAGAGTTTCAATAACAAGGAAATGGCACAATCGACACAATATTATTGTTCTGTTGGTCACAATGGCATTTCGTTCACTGGGGGGGCACGAGACTCTACTCGGGATATAAGTTAGGCCAAGGTTAGCTATTAGGCTCATCCAATCTTATTCTCTGGGTTCCTGGTCACTTAGCACGAGAATACACTGTAGGGAATCACTCGTATGGTATAAGTTAATGCACACATATATCTGGGTCGAGAAAGCACACACATAGGTAAAGTCCACTCACTTCATCACCACTGGTGGGCCCTTGGTTGATTCCTCCGTCCGGCACAAGGCTTTATGAGGTTCCCTTTTCCTTTCATTGTTAGAGGTCGATCGGGAGACTGAGGATAGGCTGAATTCGTGGGGATCTGCTGCGATTCAAGTCTGTCGAGTTCGTTTGCTAACTGGGTCAGTCTAGGAGAGAGTTCCTCCTCCTTAAACTGGATTTCTACATTATCTCGCCAACTCATTGTGTCAGAAAAGAGAATTACTTTTACTTCTACAGGCTTCACCACCCACTAGGCCAAATATCCCCTTATCACTGCCAACAGTTTATCTTTTACTTTGCTTTTTGCCTCATCTGACCAGTGAACTCCATCCGCCAGAGTTCCCGCGTAATATGCTGAATTGAACTGGACCACCTTGTTATTTGTCGTACGTTTTATTTTTTGATTGATGGCATTCTGAAATGTCCGATAACCCTTGGTATAGATTGGGGTGTCTCCCGGGAAAGTCCGGGGTTCCACTAGACAGATACAGACTACTGCCTTACAACTACTCTCTTTGGCTCCTGCAATCTGTTTAATATCAAGGGCTACCTGGCCTGGAGTCGTATTCCAATTGATGTCATTGCTTCCTACCCAGAGTATGCATAAATCATGTTTCCATTCTAATACCCCGTTCATCTGGTCATCGAAGAAAAATGCTCTCGCCTTGGCACCAGGGGTCCGATACACTATCAGCTCCACGTCCGGAGTAATATTCATTGACTGAGGAATCTGACTGTGACCTACTAAGGACACTTTAAACATACTGCACGTTCCCGATGAGATAGGGAAAAGGAAGTTCGGTATAACTTTTATATATTTGCTTATGAAAGACGATTATTTTCAATTACAAAGTATTTCTGCTTGTCTACCAGTAACTTTGAGAACACAACCGTCAATATTCACTCTAGTATCGGTGAAGTTTTGCCTGCCCTCCATGAGTTTTAAGGATCATCAATTCCAGTACTAACGCGAGAATAAGTTGGCCTCTAGTGTACTGCTACTGAGGAATTCTATCTCGATACAATCATTCACCGTGACAATACGATCTTATTCCACCATCAGATCTTAATCTCACAATAACATTTTATCCCACCGCTTTAGCCACCAGTGTCATGTAGGATTTTAGACCCTTTATGTGAAGATGGGAAATTAGCGTAAAGGTCCAAATTTTAGCTCTTATGAAATGATGGGAAAATTTTATTGAAGCCTGTCTGACAAATTCCACCGTTCCAGTCACCAGTGTAATGACAGAAATTTTAGACTCACTGTAAGAATCAGAGTTTTAAAAAGTAGGCTGCCACCACCCAGCGTATGCTGGGAAATTATTCCACCAGAAAGAAGGATGAAGACTTCTGGGGCCTTGCGAATAAGAACTAGGGTAGCGTGTACTGTTTAGAGTGCGTGAGTAGTAAGATATTAGCACACCTTGCGGGCCACTGAACCTCACTATTAAAACTCCTTAGGGAATAATAAGTCTTAAACTCAATGAAAACTTAGCCTAATATTTACTAATTCTAAACATACAAATATGAGAAACAAGATAATTAGATCAAATTAAATATGGATTACTTTACAGACTATGAATTACTAGAAATTGAAAGATAAATTCTCCTTCGCACTGAGATTCTCACAGGGCAGACTAAATATAACAAGGATCAATAATTCAAGGTGTAAACCCTGACTAAATTCTCTGGATGATATTATCACACTAATATGTATAGTGTTCTTCACAGTTGGATATATACTCAATTTTATATTTTTATACACTAATATATCATCTTCACCACTGACCCAACACTCCTAAATGGCACTGATACACTAAGCTTTATCCTTTCCGGGAATATTAATCTCAACTCTTAATCTAATATTTAAAATGGTACTATCTCATGTGTATCTAGCAATCTCACTGAAATACAGGAGTTAGGGGTTGGAGCCACAGACAACATGACGGCCGGAGCAGACACCAGCACCCCCAACCCCCCCAGTACCACCGGGAGACCGCCGCTGACACAGAGCGGCTGGGAACAGGAACGGCGCACCTGTATCACTTCCCGGTGCCCCTCTTGTGCTCAGGTGGTGACCCAGAAAGGTAGCAGTCGCCGGCACCTAGTCTCCGGCCGGAACTCCACTCACCAGGTAAGGGGTGGAGTTTACAACTCCACGCAACGCCGCGGTATCAGCCACAGTCGTACCAGGTACGGGGCAGAACCGGCCACAGTCCATTCCCCAGTTGCATCCCCGCCACAGGGCCGCGGCACGGACGCGTGTCGGCCGGGTAGGACAAGCCATAAGCCGTCCGTCTTCTGTATGTGTTCCCCCCAGAGTGGCGCCGCAGTATCGGCCATAAGCCGTACTGGGTACGAAGCAGGATCGGCCACAGTCCGTCCCTCTGCTACTAGTGCTCCCAGCTCACCGGTACGGGCCATTAGCCACACCAGAACTACCACCTGTGCCCTTCCGACGTCGGCCATAAGTCACGTCGGACCAGAGGTAGGGCAGGCCATTAGCCACACTGAAGCTATTGTCCCCTGGGCCACCCAGACATTGGCCATAAGTCACGTCAGGCCAGAGGCAGAGCAGGCCACTAGCCGCCTTGAAGCTGATCCCCCCTGTGCTACCACGACTTTGGCCATTAGTCACGTCGGGCCAGGTGTAAAGCAGGCCACCGTCCGCTTCTCTCCTACAGGAGGACCTGCAGCCAGAGAGGACCCTTCACCCGAGCCGTGGCAAGGTCTCACACGAGGTCTTGGTTCCCTGCAACTCCACCAGGGTGAACAGTGGCCGAAGCAGAGTCCCTGCAGACCCCGCAGGCAACGACGGCCCTGTCCACTACTCCCCCGGCCCGAGGTTCCCGTGAGACGGCCCGAGGTTCCCGTGAGACGACCCTGTCAGCGACACCGCCCTCTAGCAGTTGCTGCAGTCCAGCCGCCCCGGGTTCCAGTGCCCTGGGTCCTCAGTTGCCCCGAACACAAGGGCGCGACTCACCTGTGGGCGAGGCCTCCCTGAGTCTCTCCCAGACCCAACAACAGGCCCGTCTTCTTGCTCTCTTCGGGCCATGCCCCTAGCCCCACGACTACGTGTGGGGCCCTGTCCAGGGGCGCGCAACTCTGCCCTTCCTCCGGATGGAGGAATCAACCTAGGGCCCACCAGTGGTAACAAAGTGAGTGGACTTTACATATGTGTGTGCTCTTTCAACCCAGATATTTGTGTGCATTAACGTATACTTTACGAGTGATCCCCTACAGTGTATTCTCGTGTTAAGTGACTAGGAACCCAGAGTATAAGATTGGATAAGCTTAATAGCTAAACGTGGCCTGACCTATATCCCGGGTAGAGTCCCGCGTCTCGAACTGTCTTTGTGACCAGCAGAACATTAATATTGTGTCGGTTGTGCCATTCCCTTGTTATTGACACTCTCCCTCCTCAACCCACAGGCGCGCGAGTGAAACACCTCAGTGACCAACAGAAGGAGTACATGTTATTTCCATCGTGCCTCCCCTTTGTGCATTCAATCTCCACCCACCCCCGTGTCCAGGCATGTTAGTCAGGGTATACCAGAATATTGCAGTCCCCCCTGCCAGTGATCATTACGGGCAACTCTACCTGAGATAGACTTCCAGCCAACAGGTGTCTGTGACACAGGTGTTAACGTAACTCATATACAGTGCCGTCCAGTGTTATACGGGTTTGGGAAATTATAGTAAATTCATTCATGTGTCTTAAATTATAAGTGTATTGTATGTGCCATAAGTGTTGGGCAAATAGTCATCCTCCTTTCGGAACTTTGGCGAAAGCTTTGTCATTGCACTTGACATCTCAAAGGCTTTCGATCGAGTCTGGCATAAATCTTTAATTTCCAAACTGCC
>JAGKTI010008272.1:8919-19579 GCA_018397915.1 Birgus latro | reverse complement strand
TCTCCATGCATCTTTAATATCCTCACTGTTCACCACTACCCTTCCATCATCATTCTTCACACACTGCTCACCTACAATGTCCCGATTATCCCTCTTCACCTGATTTGCCACCTTAAAAATCATATTTTTCCTCTCTCCATGATTTAGATTATCAAGTAAAAGTCTCTGTGAGTCAGACTTCGCCCTGTACACCTCTCTTCTAGCCCTACGCTTGGCAGCCAAGTACTCCTCCCTGTTACCACCATTCTTCCATTCCTAGAAAAGCCTTCTTTTCTCCTTAACTGCAGCTTCTACACCCTCATCCCACCACCAAGTTACTTTATGTCTTGGTGGGCCTCTTGTCCAACCGCATATTGCATCGGTAACTCTCAAGAGGTTGTTCTTAAGGGCTCTATACTGTTCATTAACGCCTCTATCTACGGCTTCCTGTTCAGCCACCACTCTCCTCATCTCACTATAAAAGGCATCCCTGACTGATTGGTTTCCCAGCTTCCATATTTTCCTCCTAGGTACATATGTCCTCCTTCTCATCACTCATTCCTTAAGCACCATGTCACAAATCAACAGTTTGTGCTGTTGCATACACTCCTCGCTTCCTATAACTTTAACATCCCTCACTAATCTCCTATCAACCCTCCTGACCAGAAAATAATCTATCTGACTACTATTTCCCCCGGACTCATACGTAATCAACCGGCTGATTCTTTTCCTAAAATGTGTGTTGCACACAATCATGTCCACAGCCTCCCCAACTCGAGTATTCTTTCCCCTTCCGCATTCCTCACACCATATGCACATCCTCCATGGACTCCTTCATAACCTTGAGCTGCTTCACCCACATGACCATTTAAATCCCCTCCCAGAACCACTACCTCACCATCACCCATACCACTCACTACACGTATTAAATCATCCCAAAATCTATCCATCCTTCTCTGCGTCATCCAATCCTACCTGTGGAGCATGTGCCGATATAACTGAAATCAATTTCTGCCGGATCAAAATTTTCACTACTAATATCCTATCACTTACTCTCATAACATTCATGACATATTCCACCCATTTCTCTGCAACCAACACACCCACACCCCCATATCCGTCAGTTCCCCCCTGCCAAAACAACTTATAGTAGCAATCCTTCCCAACAATCTTTCTGGCTGATCCACCCCTGTACCGGACTTCCTGCAAACATGCCACATCCACCCACCTCCTACTGAACGCCTCAACGACTTCTGCTCTTCCTCTCAAACTTCCCACATTCCACGAACCCACCCTAAACCCCCTGGGTGATTTGCTGTCCTCAGGCTTGCTTTGGTGCTTGTTTTTGTAGTTCATAGTCGGTAAGATAAAGGGGGGTAAACATTCCAAAGGCCCGACCCATTGCACAGACCCAGGTCCAGGCAATGGATCTGGGACCCCTAGCCCACCAGCTTACCAGTGGCTGTGGTAGTGGCCTCAGGGCACCCTGCCAGGACAGCCGCAGGGACACCCTCCAAGCGCGGCTTGGCACTGCAACTGCCCCGCCATTATACACCCACTGATAGGGCAGCCTCCTGGGGCGCTACTCCCGGGTTCGGGCCCCTCTCTATTGAGCGGAAGTGGCAGCCTGGGAACCGCAATGCTCTGTACCCTCTATCACAGGTTCGAGCCCCATCTCGCCCCGGACCCATGATCTATGCCGGCGGAACCCCAGTCAAGCCTCCCCCCAAAGTCCCCCACTAGGTAGCGGGGACAAAGTTTTCTGGCCGCATGCCCTTGCTGGCGTCAACCCCTGTAACGTAGTGGGATACGTTGTGTAACATGTAAAGCGCATGTGGTGTAGTGCATAGGATAGTTAGAGGAAATGTTTGGGAGAGTATGCTGGTCTACTCTCCATGTTACTGTCACACTGAAAAGGTCAGCAAAGGGGGATGGTTAGGTAGCTAGTGAAACAGGAGCTCCAGCTCTCCCTATCACCAGTATTCCCATTCCCCTCGGGAGTACTACCCTGTATATATTAAACAGCCATGGAGACATCACATAACCGTGTTTCAGTCCCACATTCAGATCAAAGAACTCACTCAGCTCACCATCCACTCGCACAGTAGCCCTAGCTCCTTCATACATACTCTTCACAGCACTCAACAATTTCCCCTCCACTCCATATATTCTTAATACCTTCCACATACCTTGCCTATCTATTCTGTCATAAGCTTTCTCCAAGTCCATGAAGGCAGTATACACTTTCTTTCCCTTCTCTAAATACTTCTTCACTAAACATCTTAGAACAAATATCTGATCTACACACCCTTTTCCCTTCCTAAATCCCCCTTGTTCTTCTCCAACTAACTCCTCAGTTATATGCCTAACCCTACCAATAAGTATTCTACCATATATCTTTCCAGTCACACTAAGAACGCAAATTCCCCTATGGTTACCACATACTTCTCTCTCCCCTTTTCCTTTATATCTTTATATAAAGGAACAATTATACCTGATTTCCAGTCCTTTGGAACCCTTCCCTCTTCCCAAGCCAATCTACACAACTTCCATATCCATTCTACAACAATCTCACCCCCATACTTAAGCATTTCACCACACACTCCATCAATTCCTGGGGCCTTTCCCATCTTGATCTTCATTGCTTCCACTACTTCCGCCCTACTGATCTCTTCCTCCCTCCTCGCACCTCTTCTTCTCCCAGCCATTCCCCAACCACTTATACTCACACTGCTCTCACTCTCTACATTCAACAAATCTTCACAGTGCTCCTTCCTCCTCCCTAACTTCTCTCTCTTCTCCACCAGCAATCTATTATTCCCACCTTTCACTCCCCTACCATTTCCCTTTCAACACTGTCTGACTTTCTTTACCTCCTTCCAAAACAATTTCTTACTTTCCCTCCATTTTACACTCTGATTCCTCCCAAACTCCTCATCCACTTTCTTATTACTCTCCTTCACCAATCTCTTCACCTCTCTTCTCCAGCTCACATATACCTCTTTCTTCTCTCTCATCTTCTCCCCCACCACTGCTCACTAACCATTCATTATGTGCCTTCTTCTTTTGTTCCACAGTTCGTTTCACATCATCATTCCACCATGCTGTCCCTTGCACACCCCTGCATCTCCTCCTCACTCCACAAACCATCTCACACACTGTGCCTATCTCTTCCGTGAAAATCTTACATACATCTTCCACCCCTTCCACCTGCTCTAACTCATACCTTTCCAATCTTTTTTCCACTATGCTCTTATACTCTGCCATTTTCTCACTATCTTGTAACTTCTCCACTCTTCTCACAGGAGCTATTTCCTCCTGTCTTCCCCTTGGTCACTTCACCCACTTTAAGAGATTTCATTCCCCCACCCTCTCCACACTCCTGCAACCAATGCTTGTCTTCTCATTCACTCATCCACACACACGTAATCTATCATTGCCTTTCGTTCTGCAAGTTCACCATCCATCCTCCTTATGACTCTCCATGTATACCTGTGGATCATCTTGTGCCAAAAGTAGGTGCTGGCTATTGCCAACCCCTTACCAGCACAAATGTCCACCAAGGCACTACCATTCCCATCCACCTCAGCTGGCACACCCCAGTGACCAACCACTCCATCCACTCGTACATTCTCAACTTCGCCATTCATGTCTCCAATCAAAAAACACTCTCTTGCTCCTCTCAAACTTATCCATACATGCTTCTACACTTGTCCAAAACTCATCTTTCACTCTTGCTACTCGGTCCTCTGTCGGCACATACAATCGCCCAAGCTTGTATACCTACTTTCATCCTCACCTATACAATCCTTGCACCCACCGTTCCATACTCTCTTATATTCTCCTTCCACTTCTTGCTTATCATCTGACACACTCCCTCTCTTGCCCTCTCATTCTCATTAATCCCTGCACATATTCCTAAACTGTATCCCAATCTCTCGCCCTTTAACCTTCCATTTAGTTTCAGTCAATCCACATACATCCACTCTTGCATCCTCAAGCACCTGAACAATCTCTCTCTCTTTCACTTCATCATTCACTCCTCTCACATTCCATGTCCCCACCCTCAGAATATAACACAGACATTAAAACTTAAAAATTTCAATTGTTTATCCATGATAATAAAGAAGTTATGAGCACATCTGATGAAATTATGACACAAGCTTTTTTTCATTTAGGCAGCCATTTTTTATGGTTACATAATAGGAACAGTATAGTCATGAAACATCACACACAATTAAATATTCAAGTAATCATTTATCCCATACAATTTCTGTCTCCTCGGTATAACAGTTGCAAAGTTTTAATAGAAAAATGCATTAAAATAATCAATTTTATGAATTTCTGCAATTTCACAACATTACATAACCTCATGGCATTCTAACTACCAAAAGGCAGCAGGAGGCATATTAACACATACATACTCCTGAGGAGTTTGAAGTCTGTACCTGTATTAGTTTCTGAGTCCTAGCCCAGATACGAAAACTTTTTTTTTTTAATTTTTACTTTTTCATTAAAAAAAAAAAAAATAAAAAAAATAAGACAGCATTCTACCTAACAAAAGGGACCAGTTCACTATAATACACATAACTATGTGAAATTCCATGACTCTGTAGTGAATACTTCCTGGGTTCTGGCCCAGAAACGAAATCTCAATGCCCGGCCAGCCACCCTGCCGCCCAACTCTACAGACAGACATTTATTGCTCCCAGTGATAACATCTCCTCCTCTGACTTTGTAATGTGGAGGATAAACAAAAAAGTACATCCAGAGGGTACTTCCTCCTTTCTAGTCATCAGAAAACAAAAAATACACACAAAATTATTTATATCATTCACTGCCAAATTTACATTTTCATCTTCATCGACCTTCAAATATGAAACTGTGCGTAACAAACAGGCGGGCAGATGTAGCACTTTGTACATAATCTAATCTGACAAATATAACAGCTGCTGGAGAGGGATCTTGAATTTGGCTCTCTGTGATTTTGTTTTGTATTTTCTTGGAGGAAGCAATTTCCAGGTCTCTGGCCTTTGGTTCCTTCGTCCTTGCATTAAAAAAAAAAAAAAAAAAATCAGGGCCACTGATAAGACTGGACGGCTTTACTATCCAGTCAAACAAAAGGCCCTCAACTCCACTTGAAAGGAGGGTGGCAGATTAGCAGAAAGTGTCCACTACAGTTTGCAGTCCATTGCGTTCAGGTTTCAGATGACCCTAGGGCTACATTACCAACAACAATGAAAGAAAAGCATTCGGAAGCCAAACGCTAATCGTCCACCATAATATGCTGTTGGCAAAGTCAAAGATTTTGACCATATCTTTATACCCTGAAGGTTTCAAGTTGATAGCTCAAGGCATTCATGAGATACAATGGTGTTAAAGGTGAGCAATAAAAGCTAGCTGACCCCTAGCAGCCAATTTGGTGACCTTGACCTTGACCCAATGTGCCCATTTTCGAACTCAGCCAAAGATTTTGGCTATATCTTGATACCCTGAAAGTTTCATGTTGATAGCTCATGCCATTCTTGAGATTTACTGGGGACACACACACACACACACACACACACACACACACACACACACACACACACACACACACACACACACACACACACACACACACACACACAGACGCGGGCAAAAACATTATCACTTCATCTTCTAAGGGCAGACGATAAATACAATAAACACTGAAGATAGCCAACAACTCTTTACTGAAATCATTAGCCAACTATGTCCGATTGTCCCAATACTGTACATTTAACCCCTTCAAACAGAAGATTAGTCATTATTATTATTATTTATTTTTACCTTCGCCAATGGAGTTGGATGAGGTTATGTATTAACCCATGTCTGCATTTCTGTCTGTTTGTCTGTCTGTGTCTGAGGACAAGTTACTCTATCTCGAACGTTGTTATCAGATTTCAATGAAATGCGGTTATTAGATGGGCACTGGGTCGAGAAAGAGTTACTTAGATCTTGATATGAACTCGGATCCGGATGCAGGAATCTATCTATCTCTTGCCGGACGCCTCAGTGCCATAAGGGGTGGCCACAAACAAATCGCCTCCATGTTGCTCTGTCCCCCGCCATTTCACTGCCCTGCTCCCAGCTCACACCCCCCTCTCTCTCATATACTTCTCCACTCTGTCCCTCCATCTCATCCTTGGTCTCCCCCTCCCTCTCCCCCCCCTCCACCTCACTCACATACACTCTCCTCATCAGTCTCTCACTCTCCATCCTCTCCACATAGCCAAACCACCTTAATATGTTCTTCCTAATGCTTCCTATCACATCCACATCCACACAACAATGCTCCTTCACTTCCTCTACAGTCAGTCTGTCTCTCCGTGTGCCTCCACATGCTCCTCTCAAATAACTCATTTCCACTGCCCTCACTCTTGACTTCTGTCACTCCAACAGGGTCCAAGTTTCACTTCCATATGTAAGTGTTGGCATCACAATACTGTCATGTAGCAGCTTTTTCACTTCCATCCTCACTTCCCTGTTCCTTATCACTGCTTTCAAGGAACCAGCAACCTTTCTTCCCTGCTGCACCCTTTCAAGCACTTCACCCTCTAAACTTCCACCCTTACTCATCACACTACCCAAGTACTTAAATGAACTCACATTCTCCATATCCTCCTCATCCAATCTCACTGTACATTCACCGACATCACTTGTCTCGAAGACCATTACTTTACTCTTCCCTACATTTACCTTTAGATTCCGTTTCTTACACATTCTCCCAAATTCATCTACCAAGCCTTGCAGCTCCCCTTTGTCTTCACTTAACAACACAGTATCATCTGCAAACAACAGTACAGGGAGTTTCCAAACACTGCCCTCTCTCACTAAGGCCGCTCCAACATCCACTGCCCTACATTATATCTCTTTTATAACCCCATCCATATACAGATTGAACAACCACGGAGACATGACACATCCTTGTTTCAATCCAACCTTCAAATGGAAAAATTCACTCAGTTCACCATCCACATGCACTGCAGCCTTAGCACCCTCATACATACTCTTCATGGCCTTCAACACCTTCCCATCTACTCCATATATTCTTAATACTTTCCAAAATCCTTGCCTATCCACCCTGCCATATGCTTTCTCCAAATCCATGAAGGCTGCATACAACTTCTTTCTCTTCTCTAGAAACTTCTCCAACTAATTCCTCTGTTATTTCCCTAACTCTGTCAGTAAGTATTCTACCATATACTTTTCCTATTACACTAAGAAGACAAGTGCTCCTATGATTACCACACACTTTTTTTTTTCCTTTTCCTTTGTACAGGGGAATAATTATACATGACTTCTAATCCTCCGGGAGTCTACCTTCCTCCCAGGCCAATCTGCACACTTTCCACATCCATTCTATTACTATCTCTCCCTCATACTTCAGCATTTCACCACACACTCCATCAATTCCTGGGGCTTTCCCCATTTTAACTTTCTTCATTGCTTCCACAACTTCCATCCTAATGATTTCTTCCTCTCTTCCCACATCCCTCCTTTTCCCAGCCATTCCCCAGCCACTTATACTTCCATTACTTTCATTCTCTATGTTCAACAATTCATTAAAGTGTTCTCTCCATCTGTTCACTTTTTCTCCCTTCTCTACTAGTAATCTACCATTTTTATCTTTCACTCCCCAACTAACTTCTTTGGCACCCTGTCTAACTCTCTTTACCTCTTTCCAGAACAATTTCTTACATTCCCTCCACTTCACACTCAATTTCCATCCAAATTCCTCATCCACTCTCTTCTTACTCTCTCTTACTAATCTTTTCACCTCTCTCCTCCTCTCTTCATACAACTCTCTCTTCCGTCTCTCAACTTCTTCGATGCCCCTGCTCCTTATCCATTCACTATATCCATTCTTCTTTTGTGCCACAGCCTCTCTCACCTCCTCAGTCCACCATGCTGTTCCCTGAACCCCGTTTCGTCTTCTCTTTACCCCACATACTACCTCACATGCTGCACAGATTTCTTCTGTGAATACCTTGCACACATCTTCCACGTCCCTCAACTGCTCCAATCTATATTTACCCAATCGCTCTTCCACTTCCCTTTTATATTCTGCCTTTTTTCCATCCTCTTGTAACTTTTCTACCCTCCTTGTAAGAACTACTTCCTCCTGTCCTTCCCTTCTTCTCTTTCTCCATTTTGTTTGGACTTTAATTCTGGCCACCACCAAGTGGTGGTCCGAAAGTCCACTCCCCCAAACTCTATATACTCTTGCATCCATTACACATCATCTCATCCTTTCATCCACACACAAATAATCAATCATCATTGCCTTCCGTTCATTCAGTTCACCATCCACCCTTCTCAACACTCGCCACGTATACCTATGGATCATTTTGTGCCTGAAGAGGGTATTAGCTATCTATCACCAACCCCCTCCTGGCACAAACGTCCACTAAAGCACTGTCATTCTCATCCATCTCTGCAGCACACCCCACTCACCAACCACTCCATCCACTTTCACATTCCCTACTTTTCCATTCATATCTCCAATCAAAAACACTCTCATTCCCTCCAAACTTTTCCAAGCATGCTTCCAGGTTTGTCCAAAACTCTTCTCTCACTCTACTAGCACGATCTTGCGTTGGTGCATACACGCTCACAATTGTCCACATTTGTAGTCCAACTTTCACGCTTACCCACACAATCCTTGACCCAACTGATCCATACTCTCTTATATTCTCCTTCCATCTGTTACTCACAACAGTACACACTCCTTCTTATGCCCTCTCATTCGCACCTACTCCTGCGCATATACCCCATCCATAATCCCATTCTCTCACACTCTCACCTCTCCATTTAGTTTCTGTTAATCCACATATATCCACTTTCGCACCCTCAAGCATCTGTACAATCTCTTTCTTTCACCTCATCATTTATACCCCTTACATTCCAAGTCGCAATCCTTACCAAGTCCTTTGTACGGTCCAAAGTCGTCATCTTTTGGTCAGTCCTGGTCCAACGATTCTTGTTCGTATTTTTAGTTAACTGTTTTACAGGGTGGGGCACTAACCCACCACCAACACTTTGTTGCCACATACGACAAGCAGGGATACTGGGGGAGTATTCTTGAAACCCCCCTACCCCCAGAGGGATACAAATTTTACTGGCATTGACGGACAGATGCATTCTCTGAGACTGTAAAATAAAGTTTTATGAATATTGGTTTGTAAATTAGAAATTATATTGGCACTGGTGAAGGTTTGCATTCTGTAAGTGGTGACTTTCAACTGATGGCTTTATTCAATTTTTCGTTTCAAGTAGTGCAAGTATTAATGGCCCTAACTACAGTATATCCCCCAGTTCACAGCCTACGGTAATAAGAATGAAACTGTTTCATGCAGCAGGAAATATATATAAAAATTAGTAAACAAACTACCGTACTACTAGTATACCATACTCTGTTAATGACGAAGGTTAACATACCTTATTCTCGTGGATCCTGACGAGATGATGGGAAGTTCGTTCTGGGGAAAAAGAAAATCAATTATATATGCAAATACATTTGTTAGAATAAACATATCACTTTAAAGATTATAAACAAACTAACAGTATACATGCCATGCTCCCTAATGCAAGTGCGCGTGCGGGGGAAGAGGGTAGGTGGGAGAAGGGATAATTAACCTGAGCTGCATTGCAGCAACCGTGGCGCAACAGTGAGGCGAAACTTTTGAGGGTAAAAGTGTGGGGGGTGATGGGGGGAGGGTTGTCGCAACCTCCTTCAAGGTTCGAACTACTTGGAGACGTGGGTCTCTCTGACGACAACTGACAACTATAAATGGTTTGAATCCTCGTCAAGTTCATGATAAAACAACTTTTTTTTTTTTTATGTGTTCGACTCTTGGGCATAGGCTTCACAGCCCGTTACCAAAACCCAGCAGTCCCCCTACATCCATACACCTCCACATGCAACTTACGTTTTTTTTTTCTTATTATTATTATTTTCTTTTTTTTTTTAATTAAAGGAAAAAAAAAACACAGATCATTAACAAGAGAGATAGTTCGTTACAGAGAGAGAGAGAGAGAGAGAGAGAGAAATTCAGGAGCCGAAAGCTAACTAACTGTCTGCCAGAATATGTCGTTGGACAAGTTAATGATCAAACCAAATATGAAGAAAATTCGTAAAACTCTACGGAATTCAGTCATCATGTTTCACAAGAGCCAATCCATATTTAAGAAACTTACTGACATCTGGCAGCCATTTTGGTGGCCCTGACCTTGATCCAGAGTACCCATTTTCGAACACGTCCAAGATTTAGGCCATACTGTCTCTTGATACAGTGAAGGTTTCATGTTGATGGCTCAAGCCATTCATGAGATACTGTATAAGGGTAACACACACACACACACACTAGATGGAGTGAACAGTTACGCAAGTCTGTTTGCTGATGATGCAAAGATCTTGAAGACTGTAAAATGCTACAGAAGGATCTGGATAGGATACATGATTGGAGCCGGATGTGGGAAATGAAATTCAATGCAAAAAAATGTAAAATATTGGAAATGGGTAAAAGTACCAAGAGGCCATCATTGAATTACTGTACTTGATGGGTAATGAACCAATTAGAAAAGCGAGAGAAGAGAAAGATTTGGGAGTCCTGGTCCAGGATAGTCTGTCACCTGAAAAACACATAAATAAGATAGT
>JAGKTI010008271.1:0-34121 GCA_018397915.1 Birgus latro | reverse complement strand
CTTGGCACTGCAACTGCCCCGCCATTATACACCCACTGATAGGGCAGCCTCCTGGGGCGCTACTCCCAGGTTCGGGCCCCTCTCTAATGAGCGGAAGCGGCAGCCTGGGAACCGCAATGCCCTGTACCCTCTAGCACAGGTTCGAGCCCCATCTCGCCCCGGACCCGTGATCTATGCCGGCGGAACCCCTGTCAAGCCTCCCCCCGAAAGTCCGCCACTAGGTAGCGGGGGCAAAGTTTTCTGGCCGCATGCCCTTGCTGGCGTCAACCCCTGTAACGTAGTGGGGTACGTTGTGTGATATGTAAAGTGCCTGTGGTGTAGTGCATATGATAGTTAGAGGAAATGTTTGGGAGAGTATGCTGGTCTACTCTCCATGTTACTGTCACACTGAAAAGGTCAGCAAGGGAGGATGATTAGGTAGCTAGTGAAAGGAGCTCCAGCTCTCCCTATCACCAGCATTCCATTCCCCTCGGGAGTACTACCCTGTTCGGCCCGTGCTACAGCCTCCTCCTACAAGTTAGTTGTTTTTACGGGGTGGGGCACTAACCCACCACAACCCTTTCAGTCGCCTCTTACGACAAGCAGGGATACTGGGGGAGAATTCTTGAAACCCCCTACCCTCAGGGGGGGCCCTACCCCCAGGGTCATGAAAGACCAATGCTGGAGCTTCAGGACCAATATCCGGACAAAACCAATATCCGGACATGCCTTTGGCTCTATTATGTCGGATAATGGAGGGATTACTTATATATATATATATATATATATATATATGATGGGTGGATGGATATACTGTATATATATATATATATATTTATATATACAGTATACTGGACAACTATGAGGACATCACACAATCTTGTCGCACGCCCACACCGATTGTGAACCATTCACTCAGATGCCCACATTTACCCTTACACTTGCTTCACTACCATTATAAAAATTCTTGACGGCACCTAGCAGCTTACCATCTACACCATACATGGGCAAAACGTTCCATAATCCATCTCTGCCTACTTTGTCATATGCTTTTACCAGATCTGTAAATGCCATAAACACCTTATAGTCCTTCTCATAAGCCTTCTCCACTATCTGTCTCACTGCAGATATTGGATCTACACATCCTCTGCCACTCCTAAAGCCACCCTGTTCATCACTCACCAGGACTTCTGATATCTCTCCTATTTTCTCTATAATAATTCTTCCATATACTGTACCTTCCCTACCACACTCAGTATACTTATGCCACAGTTTCATGCACTCACACCTCTAACCTTTATTTTGGTACAGGAGTACAGTCACAGTTTTTTTCCACTCTCCTGGCAGTTTCACTCATCCATATCTTCTTACATATCTCCTACAAGCACTTCATTCCCCTCTCTCCACAACACTTAATCATCTCTGCACACACCCCAGCTGCTTTCCCATTTTTCAGCTGCTTCACAGCATTCTTCACCTGAGTGAGTGTCGCATTTCTTGACATTGCATTCCTTCTCTGCACATCCCCAAAACCAATCATGTTTACAGCAGCTCTGCACTCTGTATTCTCATTCTTCAGTCTTTCAAAATATTCTTTCCATCTGGTCCTTGCTTCATCCCCATGGGTTAATAATCTTCCACTTACATCCTTCACACTTTCACATTTCTTTCCATTGTCACTTCTACATCTCTGGACCTGTTTCCAGAATAACTTTCTATTTTCAGAGTAATTTGCATTCATTTGTCTTCCTAGATCATCGTTTACCTCCTTTTTCCTCTTCACAAGTCCCATTGCCTGCTTCTTGCTCTCTCTCTATATTCAGTTATTTCAGTTGAACCCCTGTCCTGTAACCACTCTGGCCACTTCTTCCTCTTTTCCTCCACTGCTTTCTTAACCTCTTCATTCCACCATGTCGTACCTTTCTTCTTTGTTGTTACTCTTGGCACACCACACACTGCTTTAGCATTCATAACTAAGAAGTCCCTATAAGCATTCCACGGGCTGTCCATATCCATTTCATTCCAGTTCACTGATTCTAACTCATCCCCTACTTTGGTCCTGTATTCATCTGCCATTTCTTTGATCCTCAGCTTCTTGACTTTCAGTCTTTCTCCCTGACTGCTCCTCTCAATCCTGGTCCACATCACTCCTCTCAGCTAGATCATGAATGCCACAATCATGTGATTTGACTGACCTCCACATCTTCCTCTCACGACCCTCGTATCAGCAACCATTCCCAGCATTGGCCTCTCTACGAGCAGATAATCAATCAGGCTCTTTTCAACATGATCCCTGTTCCCTGTATACCATGTATCTTTGTGTTTGAAGTATGAGTTAAAAATGCATGACCTCCTTTTCTGACAAATATCCTTCAGTTGCTTTCCATTATCATTTTCTCCTGGCACTCCATTACAACCCATTATATCATCCTCAGGACCAGTGCCTACTCTTCCATTCATATTTCCCATTACGATCACTTTATAGCTCGTGGGCATTTCTCCCACTGCTTCGTCCAGCTCATCCCAAAACCTGTCTTTCTCTCTCTCACTCTTATCATTAGACAGTGCATACACTACAATCACAGCCATTTTCACATTCTTTGACTTGAACTTTACATACATACATCTCAAGCTGACACATTTGTAATCTCTTATTCCACTCTGCCACACTTCATCCATCAACAAAGCAACTCCTTCCTTGCATCTTCCTCGCCCATTCATGCCCGACCTCACGCACTTTACACCCTCCCACTCCTCCACTTCACGCCCATTCATCTTTGTTTCACACAGTGCCCTCATGGCATATCTCGCTCTGTTGAACACATTCACCACTTCCACCCTTCTGCTCTCCTCATTCACACCTCTCACATTCCTCATGGCCATGCGAATCTGGCCATTTGGTTGGGGCCCTAGGCAAGTATTGGGCCCTCCGTGGCTCTCCGAAACATTTGCCATGATTAAGTGATTTTAGATAGAGGAATGTGGGGACACTTAATGCGGCCAAAAACCCCGGTTATATGGTTACTACTCAGAGTAGTAAATAGTTTCTTGGGTACAGGAAACCATTTGGCATTTCACTCAGTGTATAGACCATAAGGCATCTCTACATTGAGTGAGTGGATGATGGGCATCCCCATCTACCACAATGAATGGGTGCCCTCATCTTCCACAGTTAGTACAATACCCACATATTTATGTGAAATCCTTCATCTCTGTCCCCATAAGATGTAATGTTCTTGTTTGCTACTGTATTTTAGTCCACATTTTTTGCAGGAAAATTGTTTGTTATAGTTCCATAGCTACTCTAGTAACACTTTCAGCCTGTTGATCTTTTTTTTTTTTTTTTTTTGCCACCCCAAGTCATTTTCAGCTTAGGAGAGTCCTTTAGTAATGAATGAGTTATTGGAGGCAGCATCTATCCTCTCTGGTTTAAAAAGTTTCTTGTAAGTTGAATTAGGCTACCAGTATTTGGAGATGGCAAAAATATAGTGAAAATTACATCCTTCGGCTGAAGGGGCTAATATTGAGTCTTCTGCTGGCACTCTTCATTTTGAATAAGAGATATTTTCCAAAGTATCACACTTGTTTCCCTTGCAAATAATATTGTAGCTAAATAGGGAGAAAACTGGCTTATCAGCTTTGTAGGTTTTAAAAAAATTTCTACAGGCTTTTTTTTCTGTCAGCAGTGTGGGCTTAATCCAGGGGCAACGCCTTAGCCCTTCGGGGATACCAGGTGTAAAACCAGATTATTATTTTATTATAATGTGGGCTTAATGGCAAAAAAAAAGAAAAAAAAAAGAAAAGGGTACCTTGTAACTAGAACTCTCTGTATCTATATCATCACAGAGAAGTACCCACCGGTGGAATGTGGAGAGTGCAAGTCAACATTTGTGACATCAGGGAACTTGAAGAAACACTGTGAGATAGTACACAGGCAGCTTAGTGGACCTGTGGCAGAGTTTGCTTGCCTCTTCTCTGGCTGTCATGCTGTATTCACCAATGCTGATCTGTTGGTGACGCACAGACTCTCTCACCAGACACAGACACAGGTTCAAGTAAGTAACTCTTGTACAGCGACTTCACATCCAAAATGGACTGTAGATCAGACAACAATGCCATACTGGACTATTTCCATACAGAACAAATAATAACCATATGGAGAAAATTATTTAGATCAGGCAAAACTCAGATTCAAAGGATAGAGTCCCTAGAATATTGCAGATAGTGATAGGCAGATACATACAAAAAAATGCGATTTAACATATGTATTGAAACACTCGAGATTATTGCATGGCATGACAAGGGCAGGGCAGGTAGCAAAAAACAAAAAAGAAGAAAGAATGAAAAGGAAAAGGGTTCTATTCAACGCTTGGTGAAAATGTCGGAGAGCTCCCATGCAAGGTTTACAGTTGTATATTTTCCTTAATAAACTAATCGTCATTGTGATAACTGATAGATCAGAATGGCCAGATAATGAAGGTACTGGAGACAACCCTAGAAGGTATGATAAGGGAAAGAGTAAATATTGATGAGATTCAGTTTGGGTTTATACTAGGCAGTGGGACCATTAATGCCATTTTCATTGTCCAGCAGCTTCAGGAAGAATATATAGGAAAGAAAAGGGAGCTGTACATTGTTTTTAACCCGATAACTGCTGCATATAAAATGAAGCAGGCTTAGTGTGGACTGGCTTTGCCTGTGGAATGAAACTGAGAATTTAGATTTGAATGATGAGCCAGCTTATATTGACAGATTGATTCTGTCTGACAGGTTTATGTGAAGCACGTCTACAATGGAAAAAAAAAAAAGACGAATCATATGCAGATGGTTAGACGTGTGAGCTGGAGCCAGTATTCTGAGGGCTTGAATGATTAATGGTTGTCTGGCCCATTTCACTGGGCTTGTTGTAAACAGTTCTTCCTTATTCATACTTTTACATTCCTTGTTTCTTGATCATGCTTCATCCCATCTGTACTGTAGGTGATAAATGTGGTCAGGGTAATGCTGAATGATGGATATAGTGATTGATGATCTGATACGCTTTTCATACTCTCCCCTTAACAGGTGGATGGGAGCAGTAAAGTCAGTGGTGGAGCTGGCAGTGTGGGCAGCAGTGGTGGTGGTCCATTGTGGAAGAACTGCACAGTGCTTGAAGCTCACTATGGTGACAACAACTTCCCAGATCCCATGGATATTGGATTTATTGCTCGACGCCTCCAAGTTGACCCACTCCACGTACACCTTTGGTTCAAGGTAAGAAGTGAGTTGGAAATGTTTATGTTAAGAGGTCATTAACCATGCTAGTTTTTGTAGGTCCTTTTACCTAATGGCAGGATTCGATGTGTTTTGATCTTGAGCCATTTCTGTGCTTATCTCCCAAAACCAGAGGTTGCCATACGGGATTTCACCTCGGTTTGGTTCTGGACATTATCCACATTCACCCCTCCACAGCTAGTCACCCTCTTGCCTTCCATTTAGCATGTCAAGCTATCATACCACATGGTTTGCTTCACTTTTCTCATATTTCATGTCAGATTGCTTGTGCAGCAAACTGTTCTCCTTTCTGTCATTCATTGTGACCATACTTTTCTGTCTTATCATCCAATTCTATGCATTTCAGTCTGCATGTTTCCTTTTCTCATACAGGCCAAGTTTCAGTATGATGCAGCATACTAATTTTTATTCATGTTTTGTAGATAGTACCCTTGGCATGAAAGGAGGAACCAGTCATTGTCAGGAGAAGCAACATTTTCCATTCTTCTCTCCACTTCTCATTCTAGCAATGGAACTAGCCTCTGTACCTCCTCCTGCATTTTGTACATTCTCAATCCATTCACTGCCATGTTCACATTTGAGTATTTTAGTCAGACTACATCTAGACCATTTTATGCTGGTGAGGAATTGAAGGCATTCCAAGGGTTAACTGAGATGGCTTTTTTTTTTTTTCCTCACTTGACCAAGATTGTCCTATGTTAGCCTGAGTAAGATCAGCCTGAGTAAGATCAGCCTGAGTAAGATCTTAATAAATCTATAAAAGGCAACAAGGTTAATAAAACTGCTCATACAGGTACGGCATTCCTCAGTACATTTTATGCACAGTCCAAGAGACACAAGTTACTTCAGAGACACCTTATTTATTGATTTCTCTCACTGGATTTTCTTGTAATTCTATTAATAGTAATTGACAGTAGGCAGAGTAAGATAGATGTTTAAAAATGTTGTCCTTAAATATGGAAGCTGAAAAACCAGGCAGTTAGGGATACCTTCTGTAGGGAGATGAGGAGAGTGGTGGCTGAACAGGGAGACATTGACAGAAGTGTTAATGAAGAGTACAGAGCCCTCAAGAGCAATCTCTTGAGAGTTACCGTTTCAGTATGTGGATGGACAAGAGGCCCACCAAGACCTACAGTAACTTGGTGATGGGATGAGGATGTAGAAGCTGCAGTTAAGGAGAAAAGAAGGCTTTCCCAGGAATGGAAGAAGGGTGGTAACAGAGATGAATACTTGGCCGCCAAGTGTAGGGCCAGAAAAGAGGTTTACAGGGTGAAGTTTGAGTCACAGAGACTTTAACTTGATAACCTAAATCGTGTGGAAAGGAAGAATATGGTGTTTAAGGTGGCAAATCAGATGAAGAGGGAGAATAGAGATATCATATGTTAGTAGTGTATGAAAAATGATGAAGGAAGGGTAGTGGTGAACAGTGGGGATATTAAAGACGCATAGATAGAGCATTACAGCCGGTTGTTGAGTGAGGTGTTTGACTGGGACAAGGAAGGTTTGGACCCTGAAGATCCAGTGTTTGGCCCTTGGCCTTTGATTGACACTGCCACTGTGAGTGGGGCAATAGGCAGGATGCAGGTGGGGAAGGCAGCAGGTGTGTCTGGGTTGACTGCTGAAATGTTTAAAGACTTAAGAAATATAGGAGTGAGGTTATTCACTGACCTGATAAATATGATTATATATGAGTGTGGGGTGACATAGGATTGGTTGATGGATGGATGGATGGATGGTGTTGTCCCAGATGATTGGCTGAAGAGCGTAACTGTTAGTGTGTACAAGGGGAAGGTTGATGCCCTGGAAAGAGGAAATTCGTTTTTTTTCGTTTTTGAAGGCTCCAACATGCTTGCATGCGTCGGCCTTGGTCACCTAATGGCGGCTCTCCACGCTGCTCGATCCCTGCCAGCCTCCCTGTTCAGTCCCTTTACCCGTAAGTCACACTTAATGACCTCGTCCCATGTCTTTCTCGGTCTACCCCTCCCAACCCCTCCCCCAATATTAACACCTCTCACCCTCTGTACCCAGTTATCATCCCCCATCCTCTCCACATGTCCAAACCACCTCAGCCTACATCTCCTCATCACAACACCAATACACTCCAGTCCCATCCTACCTCTCAACTCTTCCATCGTAAACCTAGCCCCCCCAAGCCTTGCACGCAGGGACGCACTGCACATCCACCTAATCATTGTCATTTCTGTACGTTTAAACCTGCGAATATCCTCTTCCTTTACTGCCCGGGTCTCACTACCAAACAGCATCACACTTCTAACACATGCTGCCTACAAAGACCCCTTAGCACGTAAGGAGAGTCCTCCCAATGTCAGGCGAGGCAACAGCTCTCTGAACTTCTTCCAACTACTTCTCACCCTAGCAACCGAGCTAACTCCAGCCCCACCTCCGGCACATAACGTGTCTCCCAAATAACGAAATTCCTCCACACACTCAAGAGACTCACCTGCAAGTTCAACCCTCTCACGCCTAACAATCTCCACCTGCTCTCCCCGACACGCCGCACACATGAAATCAGCATCATCTCGCAGTCTACCTCTAATACCACTACATCTCTTGTGCACCCACTTATCACAAACACTACACAAGATGGAATTACTTCCCACACCCTTGTGGCAAACTGCACATGGCCACTCTCCCTCTCCTCTAATTGTACCGCCACCAACCCTAGATATCATCACTTTTGTTTATCTGCATTTACCCTTAAGCCCTTGTACCCCATACCATCTCTCCACTTCTTAAATCTTTCCTCCGCCTCCTTTTCATTCTCCGCAGTCAACACCAAATCATCAGCATACAACATCTCCCATGGGAGTCCATCTCTGAAGTCACGTGAGAGGGCTTCAAGCACCATGATAAACAACAAGGGACTCAAAACTGACCCCTGATGCACACCAACATTCACGGAAAACTCATCACTCAAAGCTCCATTCACTCTTACCTGGGTGCGACCACCCATGTACATGGCCATAACCACCCTAACCAGCCACTCTTCCAACCCTAGCTTTCTCATTGCCCACTTCACCACCTCTCAAGGGACTCTGTCAAAGGCCTTTTCCAAATCAACAAAAACAATATACAATTCTCTTTTCTTTCCAATATATTTTTCCTGAAGCTGTCGAACAATGAATATGGCATCAGTGGTCCCCCTGCCTGGAATAAACCCAAACTGCATCTCATCGATATTCACTCTTTCTCTAATCATACCTTCTAGAACTCTCCAGGGCATCACCCTTTCCTTTGTACACATTTACAATTACACTCTTCAGCCAATCATCTGGGACAACACACTCATATATAATCCTATTTATCAGGTCAGTGACTAACCTCACCCCAGTATCTCCTGAGGCCTTCAACATTTCGGCAGTCAACCCAGACACACCTGCCACCTTCCCCACCCGCATCCTGCCTATTGCCTGACTCACAGCAGCAGCGTCAATCAAAGGCCAAGGGCCAAACACTGGATCAGCTGGCTCCAGACCTTCTCTATCCCAATCAAACTCCTCATTCAACAATCGGCTATAATGCTCTCTCCATGCATCTTTAATATCCTCACTGTTCACCACTACCCTTCCATCATCATTCTTCACACACTGCTCACCTACAATATCCCGATTATCCCTCTTCACCTGATTTGCCACCCTAAAAATCATGTTTTTCCTTTCTCCATGATTTAGATTATCAAGTAAAAGTCTCTGTGACTCAGACTTCACCCTGTATACCTCTCTTCTAGCCCTGCGCTTGGCAGCCAAGTACTCCTCCCTGTTACCACCCTTCTTCCATTCCCGGAAAAGCCTTCTTTTCTTCTTAACTGCAGCTTCTACACCCTCTTCCCACCACCAAGTTACTTTATGTCTTGGTGGGCCTCTTGTCCAACCGCATATTGCATCGGTAACTCTCAAGAGGTTGTTTTTAAGGGCTCTATACTGTTCATTAACGCCTCTATCTACGGCTTCCTGTTCAGCCACCACTCTCCTCATCTCACTATAAAAGGCATCCCTTACTGATTTGTTTCCCAGCTTCCATATTTTCCTCCTAGGTACATATGTCCTCCTTCTCATAACTCATTCCTTAAGCACCATGTCACAAATCAACAGTTTGTGCTGCTGCACACACTCCTCGCTTCCTATAACTTTAACATCCCTCACTAATCTCCTATCGACCCTCCTGACCAGAAAATAATCTATCTGATTACTATTTCCCCCGGACTCGTACGTAATCAACTGGCTGATTCTTTTCCTAAAATGTGTGTCGCACACAATCATGTCCATGGCCTCCCCAAACTTGAGTATTCTTTCCCCTTCCGCATTCCTCACACCATACGCACATCCTCCATAGACTCCTTCATAACCTTGAGCTGCTTCACCCACATGACCATTTAAATCCCCTCCCAGAACCACTACCTCATCATCACCCATACCACTCACTACACATATTAAATCATCCCAAAATCTATCCTTCTCTGCGTCATCCAATCCTACCTGTGAAGCATATGCCGATATAACTGAAACCAATTTCTGCCCGACCAAAATTTTCACTACTAATATCCTATCACTTACTCTCATAACATTCATGACATATTCCATCCATTTCTCTGCAACCAACACACCCACACCCCCATATCCGTCAGTTCCCCCCTGCCAAAACAACTTATAGTAGCAATCCTTCCCAACAATCTTTCTGGCTGATCCACCCCTGTACCGGACTTCCTGCAAACATGCCACATCCACCCACCTCCTACTGAAAGCCTCAACAACTTCCCCTGCTCTTCCTCTCAAACTTCCCACATTCCACGAACCCACCCTAAACCCCCTGGATGATTTGCTGTCCTCAGGCTTGCTTTGGTGCTTGTTATTTTAGTTCATAGTTGGTAAGATAAAGGGGGGTAAACATTCCAAAGGCCCAACCCATTGCACAGACCCAGGTCCAGGCAATGGATCTGGGACCCCTAGCCCACCAGCTTACCAGTGGCTGTGGTAGTGGCCTCGGGGCACCCTGCCAGGACAGCTGCAGGGACACCCTCCAAGCGCGGCTTGGCACTGCAACTGCCCCGCCATTATACACCCACTGATAGGGCAGCCTCCTGGGGCGCTACTCCCAGGTTTGGGCCCCTCTCTATTGAGCGGAAGCGGCAACCTGGTAACCGCAATGCCCTGTACCCTCTAGCACAGGTTCGAGCCCAATCTCGCCCCGGACCCATGATGTATGCTGGCGGAACCCAAGCCAAGCCTCCCCCCAAAGTCCGCCACTAGGTAGCGGGGGCAGAGTTTTCTGGCCGCATGCCCTTGCTGGCGTCAACCCCTGTAACGTAGTGGGATACGTTGTGTAATATGTAAAGCACATGTGGTGTAGTGCATAGCATAGTTAGAGGAAATGTTTGGGAGAGTGTGCTGGTCTACTCTCCATGTTACTGTCACACTGAAAAGGTCAGCAAAGGGGGATGGTTAGGTAGCTAGTGAAACAGGAGCTCCAGCTCTCCCTATCACCAGTATTCCTATTCCCCTCGGGAGTACTACCCTGTTCGGCCCGTGCTGCAGCCTCCTCCAACATTATAGAGGCAAAAAATTTTTAGACCAGATAATGAAGGTAATGGAGAGAGTTCTAGAAGGTATAATTAGAGAAAAAGTGAATATTGATGAGATATAGTTTTGTTTATGCCAGGCAAAGGGACCACTGATGCCATATTCATTGTTTGACAGCTTCAGGAAAAATACATAGGAAAGAAAAGGAAGCTGTAATTTGTTTTTGTTGTTTGGAGAAGGCCTTTGACAGAGTCCCTAGAGAGGTGGTGGAGTGGGCAGTGAGAAAGCTTGGAATCAAGGAGTGGTTGGTTAGGGTAGTTATGGCCATAAATGTGGGTGCTCGCACCCAGGTTAGGGTGAATGGAGTTTTGAGTTATGAGTTTTCCGAGAATGTTGGTGTGCATCAGGGGTCAGATTTGAGCCCCATGCTTTTTATCATGGTACTTGAAGCCCCCTCCCTTGACTTCAGAAATGTACTTCCGTTTGAGATGTACGCTGATGATTTGGTTTTGATTGCAGAGAATGAAATCAAGGCAGAGGAAAGATTTAGGAAGTGGAGAGATGGTGTGGGGCAAAATGGCTTAAGAGTAAATGCAGATAAAACAAAATTGATGGTATCTAGAGTTGGTGGCAGTACTCTCAAAGAAGAGGGACAGTGGCCATGTGCGATTTGCCACATGGGTGTGGGAAGTACTGTAATTCCATTTTGTGCAGCGTCTGTGATAAGTGGGTGCATAAGAGATGTAGTGGTATTAGTGGTAGACAACGAGGTAATGCTAATTTCATGTGTGCGGTATGTTAGGGAGAGCAGGCAGAGATTGTCAGGCGTGAAAGGATTGAACTTGCTGGTGAGTCTCTTGAGTGTGTAGAAGAGTGGCTTCCTTGGCCAGGAGCCATGTGCGCGTGCTGTACGCATTACGGAGGTTATTCTCTTGGGCATGGAAGATACATTCCTTTCTCATATCCTTTGTCTGATGCAAGAAAGCCTTGGTTTAATCACGCTTGTTTTAATGCTGTCCGCAACAAGGAGAGGACCTAAAAAAGGTACCGGAGCCAACCCACCCCTGACTCACATCTTTTTTATGTTTCTGCCCGAAATCGTGCTAAGTCTGTTCTTCGCTGTGCTAAAAATAATTTCATCTGCATTAAATGTTCCCAACTCTCCAACTCAAATTCTTCACGCTCCTTCTGGCACCTTGCCAAAATCCTTTCTAGCAACTTTACTTCATCATCCTTCCCTCCTCTTTTCTACTCTGATGGCTCTGTAGCTATTTCTTCTACTGATAAAGCCGATCTCTTCGCTCAGACTTTCTCCTCCAATTCCACCTTAGATGATTCCGTTACTGT
Organism: Birgus latro; assembly: GCA_018397915.1. Taxonomy (NCBI): domain Eukaryota; kingdom Metazoa; phylum Arthropoda; class Malacostraca; order Decapoda; family Coenobitidae; genus Birgus; species Birgus latro. The sequence goes on along the minus strand of JAGKTI010008271.1, from coordinate 21,984 downwards.
TCCTCCATCACTTCCCCCCTCTGACTTCCTTATGGCTGACATTAAAGTTTCTTCAGCTGATGTATTTTCTGCCATCACTGGCCTCAGTACTAATAAGGCATATGGTCCTGATGGGGTCTCTCCTGTTGTCCTCAAGACCTGTGCTTCTGTGATTACACCCTGCCTAGGTAAACTCTTTCGCCTTTGTCTATCAACTTGTACCTTTCCTTCTTGCTGGAAGTTTGCTCTCATTCAGCCAGTCCTAAAGAAGGGTGGCCATTCCCAACCCTCTGACTATCGTCCAATTGCTTTAACATCCTGTGTTTCAAAAGTTTTCGAGTCTATTCTTAACAGAAAATTTTAAAAGCATCTTTGCTATCACAACCTTTTTTCTGATCGTCAGTATGGGTTCCGTCAGGGACGTTTCACTGGCGATCTTCTCACCTACCTTTCAGACTCCTGGTCATCTCCTTTCGGGACTTTGGCAAAATCTTTGCCATTGCGCTTGACATCTCAAAGGCTTTCGATCGAGTCTGGCATAAATCTTTAATTTCTATACAGCCTTCTTACGGTTTCTATCATTCTATCTGTACCTTCATCTCTAGCTTCCTTTCTGGTCGTTCTATAGCCGCTGTTGTAGACAGCCACCGTTCTTCTCCTAGATCCATCAACAGTGGTGTTCCTCAGGGCTCTTTCCTATCTCTTCCTTTTATTCATCAGTGACCTTCTAAGCTGTACATCTAACCCTATCCACTCATTCGCTGATGATTCCACCCTTCACCTTTCCATTCGGTTCCCGCAATGCCCATCTCAGCAGTTACTTCAACAAACAAGGGATGAGGCTATGGCACACCTAATGTCTGACTTGGCTCGTATCTCTGACAGGGGTAAAAATAATCTTGTTGTTTTTAATGCATCAAAGACTCAGTTCTTACACCTATCAACCCGTCAAACCTTCCACAGGAGTACCCTGTCTATCTATCTATCTATAGCCCGACACCCTAATCCTGCAAAGGGTGGCCGCAGACAAAACGCCTCCATGTCGCTCTGTCACCCACCATTTGCCTACCCTCCCCCAGCTCACTCCCCCCTCCCTCATATACCTCTCAACTCCATCCATCCACCTCATCCTCGGTCTTCCCCTCCCTCTCCCTCCCTCCACCCCACCAGCATACACCTTCTTAGTCAGTCTTTCATTCTCCATTCTTTCCACATGTCCAAACCACCTCAGTGTATTTCTCCTAATCTTCTCAACCACATCCACATCCACGCCACAACTTTCCTTTACTTCTTCATTATCAACCTGTCCCTCCATGTCACTCCACATGCTCCTCTCAAGTAACTCATTTCCACTGCTCTCACTCTTGACTTGTTACCCTCTAGCAAGGTCCATGCCTCGCTTCCATACGTCAGGGTAGGGATCACGATACTATCATGCAGTGACTTCTTGACTTCCATTCTCACCTCCCTATTTCTCATCACCGCTTTCAGTGATCCAACAACCTTCCTTCCCTGCTGTACCCTTTCAAGTATTTCATCCCCTAAACATCCATCCTTACTCATCACACTGCCCAAGTACTTGAATGCACTCACATTCTCCATATCCTCACCATCCAGCCTCACTGTGCATTCTGTGACTTCATTCCTCTCAAACACCATAACTTTACTCTTGTTCACATTGACTTTTAGATTCCTCTTCTTACACACTGTCCCAAATTCATTTACCAAACCTTGCAACTCGCCTTCATCTTCATTCAACAATACTGTATCATCAGCAAACAACAACACCGGAATCTTCCACATCTCGCCCTCATTCATTAGAGCCACCCCCACATCCACTGCCCTACCTTTCACCTCCTTTACAACCCCATCCATGTATATATTAAACAGCCATGGAGACATCACACAACCCCGTTTCAGTCCCACTTTCAGATCAAAGAACTCACTCAGCTCACCATCCACTCACACAGTAGCCCTAGCTCCTTCGTACATGCTCTTCACAGCACTCAACAATTTCCCCTCCACTCCATATATTCTTAATACCTTTCACGTACCTTGCCTATCTATTCTGTCATAAGCTTTCTCCAAGTCCATGAAGGCAGCATACACTTCCTTTTCCTTCTGTAGATACTTCTCCACTAAACATTTTAGAACAAATGTCTGATCTACACACCCTTTTCCCTTCCTAAATCCCCCTTGTTCTTCTCCAACTAACTCCTCTGTTATATGCCTAACCCTATCAATAAGTATTCTACCATATATCTTTCCAGTCACACTAAGAAGGCAAAAACCCCTGTGGTTACCACATACTTCTTTCTCCCCTTTTCCTTTATATAAAGGAACAATTATACCTAATTTTCAGTCCTCTGGAACCCTTCCCTCTTCCCCAGCCAACCTACACAACTTCCATATCCATTCCACAACAATCTCACCCCCATACTTCAGCATTTCACCTCACACTCCATCAATTCCTGGGGCCTTTTCCATCTTGATCTTCTTCACTGCTTCCACTACTTCCACCCTACTGATCTGTTCCTCCCTCCTCTCACCTCTTCTTCTCCCAGCCATTCCCCAACCACTTATACTTGCTCTGCTCTCACTCTCTACATTCAACAAATCCTCAAAGTGCTCCTTCTATCTCCTCAATTTCTCTCTCTTCTCCACCAGCAATCTATTATTCCCATCTTTCACTCCTCTACTGTTTCCTCTTTCACACTGTCTCACTTTCTTTACCTCCTTCCAAAACAGTTTCTTACTTTCCCTCCATTTTACACTCAGATTCCTCTCAAACTCCTCATCCACTTTCTTCTTACTCTCCTTCACCAATCTCCACCTCTCTTCTTCACCTCACATATGCCTCTCTCTTCTGTCTTTCATCTTCTCCCCTACCTCTGCTCACTAGCCATTCACTATATGCCTTCTTCTTTTGTTCCACTGCTCATTTCACTTCATCATTCCACCATGCTGTCCTTTGCACACCCCTGCATCTCCTCCTCACTCCACAAACCTCCTCACACGCTGCACCTGTCTCTTCCGTGAAAATCATACATACATCTTCCACCCTTTCCATCTGCTCTAACTCATACCTTCCCAATCTTTCTTCCACTATTCTCTTATACTCTGCCATTTTCTCACTATCTTGTAACTTCTCCACTCTTCTCACAGGAGCTATTTCCTCCTGTCTTCCCTTTGGTCTCTTCACCCACTTTCTTTTGCAGCCTCACCTTATCCATCACTAATTGATGGTCAGAGATTCCACTCCCCCACCCTCTCCACACTCTTGCATCCAACACTTGTCTTCTCATTCGCTCATCCACACACATGTAATCTATCGTTGCTTTCCGTTTAGGGGGAGGCGGTGGCTCAATCGTTAGAGAGGTGGCTTCCAGTCTTAACGGACCCAGGTTCAAATTCCCACTGGGGCAAGGAACAGTTTCAGGATATGAATTTCATTAAATCAGGCTTTACTGATCTACCAGAAGACCCGCCGACATGTCGTAAAAATATTCCCGCTAACACCAATACACCAGTCCTGTATGAGACAGCCCTTGCATGTATTCAATATGGACAGTGGGTGTTTGACCTGAAGTTGTGACATGTAGAGGTGTATGGTATGTAGGAGGACTGCTGGGCCTTGATAGCAGGCTGTGAAGCCTATGCCCAGAAGTCGGACACACTAAAAAAAAAAGAAAAAAAGAAAAGAAAAAAAGTTCACCATCCATCCTCCTCAAGACTCTCCATGTATACCTGTGGATCATCTTGTGCCAAAAGTAGGTGTTGGCTATTGCCAACCCCTTACCAGCACAGATGTCCACTAAGGCACTACCATTCCCATCCATCTCAGTTGGCACACCCAACTGACCAACCACTCCATCCACTCATACATTCCCAACTTTACCATCCATGTCTCCAGTCAAAAACACTCTCTTGCTCCTCTCAAACTTGTCCATACATGCTTCTACACTTGCCCAAAACTCATCTTTCACTCTTGCCACTCGGTCCTCTGTTGGCGCATGCACACGTACAATCGCCCAAGCTTGTATACCTACTTTCATCCTCACCCATACAATCCTTGCACCCACTGTTCCATACTCTCTTATATTCTCCTTCCACTTCTTGCTCATCATCAAACATACTCCCTCTCTTGCCCTCTCATTCTCATTAACTTCTGCACATATTCCTAAACCGTATTCCCATTCTCTCACCCTTTCACCTTTCCATATAGTTTCAGTCAATCCACATACATCCACTCTTGCATCCTCAAGCACCTGAACAATTTCTCTCTCTTTCACTTCATCATTCACTCCTCTTACATTCCATGTCCCCACTCTCAGGATGTCTATTGTCCATTCCGTAGTCGTCAGCGTATGGTCCGTCCTGGTCCGAGGCGCTTTATTCGCTTGTTTAGTTAGTTCTTTTTACGGGGTGGGGCACTAACCCACCACCAACCCTTTTAGTCGCCACATACGACAAGCAGGGATACTGGAGGAGTATTCTTGAAACCCCCCTACCCCGAGGGGGTACCTGCTGATGTTTAATAATGTCCAGCTCGTTCCTACATCATGCTTGGGGTTTCATTCACTCAGGATTTATCTTGGAAAGAACATATTACATCTCTTGTGAAATCCAAGAGATTAGGTGTGCTAAGCCGACTTCTAACCTTCTTTACCCCTGCACAGATATTGACTTTATACACAGGTTTTATTCGCCCGTGTTTGGAGTACAACTCTCGTGTAGGGAGGATCCCCACATACAGCCCTTCTCAATAGGGTGGATTAAAAGGCTTTTCATCTCATTAACTCTCCTCTTACTAGCTCCCTTCAACCTCTGTCTCTTTGCCGCACTGTTGCATCTTTATCTCTCTTCTATCGCTACTTCAATGGCCACTGTTCCTCTGAACTGTCTGCTTGCATCCCTCCACCTCTACGACGGGCACGTAGTACCCGTCTAGCAACAGCCTCTCATCCCTTTTCTGTCCAGCTCTCTAATGCAAGAGTTAACTGTTACTCCCAGTCCTTCATTTATGCAACTGGTCAACTCTGGAACTGTCTTCCTCTGTATGTATTTCCTACTTCCTATGATCTCCAGTCTTTCAAACGCAGTGTGTCCAGGCATCTCGAAATGAACGAATCTTGAATATGGCTCGCTTTTTGTATTGTTTTTGTTTATTCTCAGAAGGAACGTTTGTGGGCCCATGGCCTTTGGTTCTTCCTTGCATTTAAAAAAAAAAAAAAAAAAAAAGGGGGGGACATTTTGTTTTGTGGAGATGAGGCTGGAGCTAGCTTTGTGGCTAGAGTGAGGAGTAGTTGGAAGAAGTTCAGGGAGCTGTTGCCTCTCCTGGCCGTGAGTGGGCTCTCTCTCTGTGCTAAGAATCTTTGTATGCAGTATGTGTTAGGAGTGTAATGCTGTATGGCAGTGATACCTGGGCAGTAAAGGAAGAGGATATTCGCAGGCACAAACCTACAGAAATAACAATGATTAGGTGGATTTCCAGTGCATCCCTGAGTGTGAGGCCTGGGGGGGCTAGGTTTATGGTAGAAGCGTTGAGGAGTAGGATGGGATTGGAGTGTACTGGTGTTGTGATGAGAGGTAGATTGAGATGGTTTGGGCATGTGGAGAGGATGGGGGATGATGATTGGGTGGAGAAAGTGATAAGTGTTAACGTTAAGGGTAGGGTCGCGAGAGGTAGACCGAAAAAGACCTGGGATGAGGTCATGAGTGTGACCTCAAAGATAAGGGACTGAATAGGGAAGCTGTCAGAGATCGGGTAGCATGGAGAGTTGCCATTAGGCTGACACATGAAAGCATGCTGGAGCCTTCAAAAACGAACCAAAACAAAATGAAAAAGAGATGCAGTTTTGCTTTGATGCATCATTTTGTTAATGCAGTTATTTCTGCAATATCCATATGGATATTTATGAGGCAGAATATCTGATGAGGAAAAAAATGGATGGATGAAATATGTATGAAGATGTAGATGATAAAGGTTGACCTCCTTTTGTAACTTGTCAGAGTAGTTATATTGTACAGGCACTTAAATAAAAGGAAAAAAAAAGAAAAGAATGGCTATATCACCTAACCACTTAAGAACCATGTTCTGGAAAGGGATGCTTTTATGTGGTGGCACCAGTACGACTTGGCAACACCACTGTTTGGTTAGACAATCTGTTTCCTCACAGTCTTCCAAATTGAGGTTAGTAGACTGAGGGAAATGAGCAAGTTTGGCATACTATCAACCTGGTTCACATCCACATGAACCTTGCGTTGCAGCCACTACTACTGCTACTAATACTTCTACCACCGAAGGAACGCTTCTTAAAAATATGTGGATGATATGCTTGTGCAGAAGAACAGAGACTTTTGAAGGCTTGTGTAATGAGTTAGTGGATATGTTACTTATTTCACCTAAGTACTGCATTGATGGTTCTCTTCCTTTTATGGCTTCCTGCTACTGTTTCTGGATCTCCTGCACCTGGTTTATTAGTAAGAAATAGTGATGGGATGATTGTGATGACTACACTTAAGTATCATCATCATCATCACCATAATTATTCCCAGCATCCTGACCATGTTTTCCCAGTTTTCCAACTCTAGGTACGTGTATAATTCATCCATCTGAACAGTTCATAGCACATAAATCAAGAAACATGCCAGTAGTATACTGTACAGTATATTGTTTATGTTACTGAGCATATAGATATCAACAGGATCGTCGCAACCAGCACCTAAGGAAGCTGGAGGAGAGTGGGCATGAGGTGATGGAAGGAGACCTTGGGATGAGTTGCCAGCGAGCCCTTAGCAAGGTGTGCACGACCTGTGATGCTGCCTTCATCTGCCAGACTGACCTTGACACTCACAAGGAGATGCATCAGAGCTCGTGGGCACAGGTGGGAGACGTAACCAGTCCTTTTTATACCCTGTAACTCAAATATATGTATCAGTATTACTTGACTTGTGACAGCTTATAAAAAAAAAATTTCTTAGAGTTTCAGAACATTTGAACATAGATTGCACCATTTAGAAGAATATTTAGATTTGTATATACTTCCCAGAAAGTGTTCCAATAAAGGGTTTTAAATTTCAGAATTTAAATTCAGCCAGTACACACAGAGGCTATCTCAGACACACATCTTGTCTCAGTGTTGGCTACTTAATCTTGTTAATTATAGGAGGATTACTCATCATTACACTTCACCTCTGCTTGAAAAAGTAGCTTTGGATTTTATTCAGTCTCATACTGTGACCAGTGTCCCTTGCATTATAGTGAATCACAATAACTTATAGTTTCTAACTTTCTTATTGTGTAGATGTGCAACATATGTGGGGTAGAGTTCAGCAATGTGATAGCTCTTGAGACCCACTGGATTAGGCATGGGGTGGAGGTAAAGTGTGAGGCTGGTCATTCTCCTCCCACCTCTCCCATTAACCCACCTGTTACCACCCCACGAGAGGTTAAGACTGAGAAGACCACCAAGGCTTCATTTAACTCTACTCAGCTCAAGGTATGGCATTATGACAGTGTTCTAGATTTAATAATGTAACCAACAGATGGACATGTAGTAGTCTGGTGGATTAAGGCACTCCAGCAGGTTGTGGCCCAAAGAATGGTTGGGGTTGTATCAGCTCTAATATAATTTATGATACAATGCAGAGAACTGAAGTGCTAAAAATTTTAGTCAGATAGAGACAGTCCCCACTAAATATTGTTGATGTGTTCAGTGAGTGTCGTTATAAGTAAATAATGATAAAGGACACTTATTGTATCTGCCACACACCTAAAAAGTATTATTGTAGCATGGTAGTAGTAAAGTAGCCCCAGTCTGTCTGGCTGAGCAGACCCATCAACTGCAGTTAAGCAGCTTCCCTTGCAGGCCCATCTCATGCAGTGAACCAGTGTTCCCCTGCAATTGTGGTGGCAACTGTCATCCACTCTCTTGATATGGTGTTGCCTACTTCTTCCTTCACTTTTATCATTCTATCACTGTGCCTTCCCTCCTCTCTTCCTATTTTTCCCTTTCCTTCCTCTCACATTTTATTAATCTTCATTCCATTTCAAGTGGCTCTTCACATAGTGGCATGCATAACCCAGAACACCATTTGCAATACTGAGTGGTAACAAGATAATGGGGTAATCTGGAGCCTGTTATGCTGCCCCTGCTAATGAGATGGAGTGATCCAAATGAGATATTCAACCAGGAACCAAATTCCACACTTTTCCCTGTGCCTCACAACTTCTCCCAGTTATTTGGTTACATGGTTACCACCTAACAACCAGGAAACCATTAGGCATGTCACTGACTGTAAAGTAACCTGAGAAGGAAGTATGCAGCAATATGGTGTATCATATGAGTGGATGATAGTGACCACCATCTACCAGCCCACATTTGAGTAGGGGAGTACAAAGGGAGTACAAAGGAAAGCAAACAGCAACAGACTTTATGGTCCTTTCTAGGCTGCTTGTTACAGAGTAGACTATGACTACAAGATCTAACTCTGTATGCTGAAGGATAAGGATAGTAAAGCAGGAAGGCTCCCCCCACCTCCAAACCCTCCAGTTAAAACTGGAAAGAAAAAATGAGAAAAACCATCATGCTCCATGGAAAAACTGACATGGAAATTTCATAGGAAAGACTGAAAAGGAAAAGCTACATTCTATAATACATTATCTATAAGCTACCAGTATGAATAACCTGAAAGAGAAAGTAGTAAAGTACAATGAATAATCGAATAAATAAATAATGCATGACACTGTGTACGGGTACACTGAGTTAACGGGGCATCTGCGGACGTTGAGACTCTGTAGACATAACAACGTGAATACGGTAATCCCGTGGTCTCGGACTCTGCGGGAATTCAAAAGATACAGATACACGTGAATATAGCTAATAATCCCTTGGTCTCAGTTGAACTCTGCGGGAATTCAGAAGTTACAGATACACGTAAATAGAGTAATCCTGTGGTCTCAGTTGGTCTCTGCGGGAAGAAACTTAAAACATTATCACCGTGCATATATCTGCATTAAATAAATTGATCCAAGGTCTAAAAGAATAGAATAAAATAAAAATTTATACATACATGAGTGTTTTATTAGGGAGTAAACATATTAAGCTGGGGGTTAGACGACAAATATTTATCCAGGCGACCTTTAAAGCTTAGTACTGTATTACAGTTTACTACATTGGGGGATAATTTATTCCATATATTTACAACTCTTTTGTAGAAGAATTGCTTAGCTTCATGTGACTGGAATCGTTTGCCAATTATTTTATGCCCATTGCCTCTAGTATAATTCGAGTGATCAACTGTGAAGTATTTATCGACAGCCATGTTATCATGTCCTTTGAATATTTTGAATACTTGAATTAAATCTCCTCATATCCTCTGTTTAGTTAGGGTAAAGAGTTTCAGGGCTTCTAAATGTTCTTTGTACGGGGAGAATACACTTCTTGGTGGTATTGAATCTACCATAAACTTGTGCATGTAAGTAGAGGAGAATACATTTACAGGAAGCTTTGATATCTTCCACTGAAGACTAGAGTTAGAAATACAGTAAAATTACTGAGTTTTTTTTTTTTTAAGAAGTTGGTGCATCTGTACTTTTGCTGAAATATTGTAAATTTGACAGAGATAGGTACCTGGTAATACTTTGATGCATCTATGGCCCTTGGCAATAACAGCTAATTCAGAGGAGCATAACGTGGGAAATGTCTCTATGTTCATGTGGAAGTTTTATAGTAAGTTTTTGTAATGCCTATAGTACGACATAGTTCTTATTTACTCTTGTATTTTTCTTAGGTCTTGGACACACACTATAAACATAACAATTTTCCTGGAGCGATGGAGGTTTGGCTGGTGGCTAAGCGTTTGGAACTGAGGCCACGGCAGGTGACACACTGGTTCCAGAACAAGAGGGGTCGTGACCGACGACTGCATAAACTCCCCCAACCTTCCTCTCACCCTTGTGCGCATTGTGGGGCAGCGTTTATATGTGTTAGTTTCCTTAGAGCTCATCGCAGGCTTCATCGTTCTTTGCAGAGATCTGCTTGTGAAAAGTGCTCTGCCATCTTTCTTTCACCAGTACTCCTTGAGACACACATTCTGTATCACAGTGTCATTCCCAAGACCAGGGCATCATTCCGCAAGCTACCTGATGGGACAAGAGACCCAGTGACAGATGGCCAAGTGAGACCTGCGGAGATAATAGAGTCGGATGATTCTGAAGGCAGTGAACCCCAACTTAAGATTGATCTCAGTTACTCTTCCCACCAGTTTGGTGATGAAAATACTGAAGGTTCCTTGATAAGCAACGAAAATACTGAGGATGACCTGAGAGTGTATATTGATAATGCTGAGGCACCTAGGGAAAATGACTTTGAGAGTGAGAGGGAAAGCATGGATGGCACCATTGAAGATGTACAAATTGATCATGAGGAGCCAGAACCAGATGATTATGAAAAGGCCAGAGAGGAAATATCTGCTATTCTTAAGGATGTAGGCATAGAGGTGAGGGAAAGTACAGAGCAGACAGAAGAATCAGTTAGCTTATCTACTCAGGCTTGTGATGGAAATGATAAAAGCCATACTTTAAATGAGATCAATATGAACATGCCTTCAGGGCATAAAGAGAAAGAGAGTGATGTTGGAGATGAATTTCTGCTTGATGATGAAGAGTTCTGTATGGAAGAAGATGCAATAAGGACTTTGGAAAAATCTGTGGTTCATGAAGAGGTGTTCTTTGATGACAATACTGACAGTGAGAGTGATGATGATGAAGATGAGCCTAGACTGAAGATTGTGAGTGCATACACTATCTCTCCTGTTAAGGACTCCAAGGTAGGGCATCGACATTAGACGAATGAAAATAATTTCATTGTTAAGAATTTGGAATCTTTGAGTGTTGATAATGAAGAAGGGCACTATAATTTAAGGTGATGTACAATAGGCCAAATTCACAGTGTATATTCTCTTAGTTACATGAGTGATTTACCAAAGGCTCATTTGTCTGCTGGTGTCCATTGTCCTTAAAAAAACTAAAGGAATTTCATTCCCTAAAATATATTCAGCAAGTTTGAATATAGAAAAATATTCAGAAAGTGATTCTTATTCCTCAAAGGTATGAAAGTGCATATATGAACAAGTGAAAATGAGATTGGCAAGCAGTTTCAGTCACTGTATTTTATGAAGGTACTTATACTAAAATATACCATACTGTAGAGTGGCTGTTACAGTACAAGAAATTTCTTATAATTATTAAATTCAAGGAGAAAGGAACTTTGCATGAAGGTGCAGCTGCCTTTCAATAATTTAACATAATATTTTGGAATATGCCACAGAAGCTTAACCACTTTAACACATGAACATTTTGCTCAGAAGTGTTAGGCACATTAGTCATTTGAGTTATGAGAAGAATATTGTAGACTGTAACATGTATGCTTACAGTAATTTGGAAAGAAAGTTGCATGAAATAACAAGAGCTCAGTGCTTTCTGAAAATCTTTGTGATATGTCTTGTAAACAATAATTAAATTCTGGAATACTTGTATTTATCTGATGTTAGTAATTGTGTAAGAGGATTGTACATTGCTCAAGTTAATGTTCAAAAAATCAACTTTTCCTTTAAGGACACAAAGTGTTCATGGTTTGCCAAGTGGAAATTTATCTGGTTATGGAGTCAGTACACCATTAAGTGTCACTAGACAGTGCCATGTAGGGGATTCAGTGTTTTGGGATCCACTGAAGTTTGCATACTTAGACCAAGGACTGTACTTCTGTGGGCTTATGAAACTCTCTAGCACCGTTTCCTTAACAATTTATTTATACCGTATTATAACGTCTTACGGTACTGTGCTGTCTTGTATAATATTTATAGCTTTTCCATCATCATCATCATCATCATCATCATCATCATCATCATCATCATCATCATCATTGCTGTCATTCTGATTTTTTGTTTCTTTTGTCACCCAAGGATGGTGTGAGGTAACTTTCTGATATTAATGTAGTTTGTATAAATAACATTAGAGACTATTACTGTGCCATGTGCAGATATACTGTAAACTTAATAAGGATGTGGTGCTAGGGAGCTCCTTGGCCAACAGTACTACAGCTTCAAGTTTGGTCCAGTTATTTTTATTCCTCATCAGTCTGTAGTCCCTCACAACTGATTGGCTTAGCGACGGTACTACTACTGTTATGTCACTGGTCACTCAAGGGAGCAAATAATAATGGTCATCTGTTCCCCTGCACCTTCCCAATACCTTACATATAACATGTGAGTGAAATACAGTAATTTGCTCTTCATCCAGGTTTGAAAAAGGTTGTTGTTTCTGTTTGGCATTTCAACCTTTTCAGTCCAGTGGTTTAACTTATTTTTAAATTGTTCTGGCTGCCTCCAGATGATTATTTTCAATTCAGGAGAGACCATTTACAGACAATCCAGCATTCATTCTGGATTGAGTCTGTAAGAGTTTATATCTGAGAGGTAGTTGAAGTTAATTGCTTACATAATACCATTTGGGGGAAAGTGAATATCAGGACTAAGTAGCCTAACCTGGGCACCTTTGCTTCTGATGGGGCAAAAAAAGGATTGGATGATGGGTGGAAGGAGGAGGGACCCTGAGAGTTAATGACTCATCAAGTATGAAGGATGTCTAGGCTTAATAAAGTTATCTGGTGGTAGCTGTGATAAAGTTATAAATATGTCACTGAATTGAAGGGCTTAAATTCCAAAGTGTGGGGAGACTATTGCTTTTGACCATACCTCTTATTATTTATAGTACCTGCATCTTAGTGGTAGTATTTATCTTTTGTATGGTACCTTAGTAGTAATAGTAGTAGCAGTAGTAGCTGTTCATAGTACTGTGTGATACAGTACATGCTTCTCAACTCCTCTCCATGGGAACACAATGGAGTGGTCAGGTTTGATTCTCTTTTATACTGTATAATATATATATTGAGTCTAACTCTTCACTCATTTTTTGTATGAATGTTGTAATATTTTAAAGAGTGTTAAGATATGATTATTAATACAATTTACTATTCATGTTTTATTTTATTTTGTGGTACATTTTCTTTACTTCTTTCTCTTATACCTAATAGCTATCATTGGTCCATGGTAGAACAGTTTATGAATTAATTTTCATTGCAGTTAATGTGCTTTACTGATGTTTCAAATCAATTATCTCATAATTCTCCAGTATCAGACAAAGTCAAGAGAATGGTGTAGCCAGGTGTACTGTATGTGATAAGGCTGCAGCTTTTCCTCGGATATAATAGTAACTTGAAGAACGCCTTGTAAAATCAACTGTGGTATGGTATAGCTTCAGTGATGGGTCTCCAGTTATATCAAATACGGTAATTGATGTTTCATCAGTGAAACACAGATTTCTAAGTTGGATCAGACATAGGTATTCGTTTATTTCAGTGATATTTGTAATGCAATACAAACTTTATCAGTACTGAAAATCATTTATACGGTATGTAGTTTCTTATTATACTTCCATATCAGACCCAGACTAGTTCATATTACTGTATTTAGATCTCAGAAAACATACAAGGATATGGGGTCGTGTCATCATCAACATCCACCTAATTGATCCTAATATCGGTTAGGATTACTGACATGATGAAGTACTGTATGCATCATCTTGTTTTTGGACCCTGACTCTAAATATTTCTATCTATCATTCTTTTCCTTTGTCTATGCTTAGATTCTCATAACTGTTTGTTAACATTTTATAGGTGTATGGTGGTAAGAATATTTGTTGGAACCATTATTGTGTTTAGAATTTTGTTAGGCATTGTTTTTTATTATTCAGAATCTGTTCAGAGCAGTAGGTACAGTGTATCTGTGGATATTGAATAAAACTCCCAGTACTGGATGTACTGTACATTATGTGAATGAAAGGATAAGGAATATGTAATTATATGTTGTGTGTCATAGTGCAGTATGTGTGAATGTTTATTTGGATACTTTTGCAGGCTATGTTATGAGTATGCTGGAGTGTTGCTTGGGATGGATTGAGTGATAGCTGTTAAACCTAGCAACTGTGAAAAGAGATAATTTTGTTATAGCCACATTTAATATATTTCAAGGATGCAGTGTCTGGCAATTGATGGATCTTGTTCATCTGTGGATGTCAGTGCTTTTGGGTTCTGTAGTTAAATTTTGCCAAATATACTGAGCTTCCTACTCTTCTCAGTACGTCAAATTAGATTCTCACTAAAGGAAATGTAGGTATTATTCCACTTTTGGTATTATGATTAATTTTGGGTCATCTGTGTTGTCAACATTAAGTTTCTCACCATTTTTAACCCTTTTAACTCATGGATGTCTTTAATTTTACTCCTAGCAATGATGGAAGTTTTTATTTTTCTCAGAAGCTGTCTTTCATAGTGAAGGGGTTTGAAACAAGCTTCATTAAACTTCCACAATAGTGTCACCAGCACTAAATAAATTTGCCTGAAAGCAGCAAGTGTCAGGAAAAAGACATTCTCGAGCTGAAACAGGTCATTTTTCTCAACTTAACCCAGTTTTTTATTTGCATAGAGTAGACAGATTTAAAATACAGTACAGCTCTTTGATCTTTTTTGGGGATGTTACTGGTAGAAGAGGAAGTACCATTTCCAGTCTTCCTTCTCTTGTAATCTAAGACCTTTAAGACTGGAATTGCCATGCCACACCGCTTGTATAATTTCTTACAATTGGTAGTTATCAGTCTTGTATACTGTTTCCTCACTAGTGATAATTTGTGTAAGTTTTAAAACTTTAAATAAGCTTATTTTATGATATACTCTTTGCTATTATTCACTTCGTATTTTGCACAGCATGCGTTGCTGTGATGTGATTTAGTGACCAGTGACATTAATAGAAAAGTAATTAATTCTATTAGTGCAGGTAATTATAATTGTGCAAACCCCAGTATTTACATTGTGACCAACCTGAGGTAGGGATGTATGATTAGCATGGGTTTAATGTGACAATTAGTACAGTAGTGCATCTTTATATATATATATATATATATATATATATATATTTATGTATATATATATATTCATGAGTAATAATTACAGTAGTGCGTCAAGTATTTCCAGATGTCATCTGGAAGAACCAATTTAGAAACAGGTTTTTATTTAGTAATGCTGCAGATAATGTTAGGCATGTAATGCCAGATTATTTTTAGAGTCTTTGTTTATATTAGAATTATACCATAGTAGGAAGGTTATTGATCTGAGTGATGGTCATACTTTACTGTACTTTATTGCAATGATTGGTCACTCTGCTGATTAAATGACTCACTTGAATGCTGGTAGTTATGTGTCAAAGCTGCACACAGTAAATCTTCAGCACTCAGTTAATGTAATTCTTCACCTCACAGTGACAGACCATGTACATATAGGTAAATTGGGCAGTGTTGAACATGTTTACTGAATTGTGGAAGAGGATAAGAAACATAATTGTTTGGCAGATTAGAGATCATACCTACCCTTGAATGGGCCAAGGTTCATTGAATTGAGAAACTTAGTAGCATCATTTTACAAATGAAAAATACTGAATCAGTTGCTGAAACTGTAGTCATTGGTAGGTCAGAAGATTATCAGTTTGTGTGATCTCTTTTATCAGAGCTTTTCCATGTACTAACAGTGATTTGGTTACATCAGTTGTGTAGTTGAAGGTGTACTGTATTGTGGCCACATAGTTAAGTTTATGAATGAATTGGCTGCTATGGCAAAGTGGAACCCAGCACTATTTTAGGAAGGGAGAATTTCTCATTAGCAATAAATCACATGATTTTAGTATTTTCCAGGGTTCATGGAAAAAATACCTTTATTCATACCCTGTAAATTATTTTGATTGTATGTGCCATAAATTGCCCCCCCCCCCCCCTTTTTTTTTTCTTTTTTTAATAAAATCTACCCCAATGTTTGTCATGTACTATGCAGCACCAAAAGAAGTATCATGACCTAGAGATTCTATGAAAAGTGGACCTCGGTGATATAATTCCGCTCCGGTATGTGTTTGTATTCTAGTATTTGTTAGTAATTAGAAATTTATGCTGATGCCATATTTTTTTGTATGATAAATGGCAATAGAACTTTCCTAGCCCCAGGCTCCTATGCTCCTTGTGGGGCAGCACAGTATTAGGTGATGAAAATGTATGAAGTGCAATAGGTATACTTCAGTATTTCAGAGCTGTTATCCTTTATTTCAGAATGTATATATTCATCCATCCATCCATCATCCATTCCCTTGTTGCCCCACGAGGAGCGCTGGGGCCCAGGGCCAGGCAACCCAGTCCCGACATTCAAGATGAGAGTGATTAACTGGGAGAATAACAATACTCTGTACTGAAACAGTTACTCCCACATGCAGTATATATAAATGTTTATTCATATGTGGCTATTATCCCTCCACTTAAACAGTTCACAGTACTGTACTGTGAAATGAAGGTAAGGTATTGATACTCTTTTGTTGGCTGTACTGGGCATTACATTATTATTTGTTAAAGCATAACATTAGTGAAAGGTTCATTGCTTTTGTTCATTTTATGTTGATGTAAATTGTCTTGTTTTAGATTCTGCATACCAAAACTGGTTGAGCTATGGTGTAAAATTGTACTGTACAGTAATCCCTCCATTATTCGGACGTCCAATACTCGGACATATTCACTATTCGGATATTGTGGGCTGCCCAACCCCCAAAATGCCAAAAAAATCGAAAAAATTTTAGATTTTTTGGGACCGCGTCAGTTTGCATTTCCCGCCCGCGCCGATCGGCTATGTTTACGCTCGTGGCGCCTGTCTGTTGGTCGCCATTACCCACTCAGCTACTGGCTCGTGAACACCTCCGACAATGGCGGCTGAAGTGATTGCTTTTGTGGAGATACCCTACCTCCTACAGTGCTTGATACTGCTCTTCACCTTCTTCATCATGTGTGTGATGATGGAATTTACTGTTATGTACAGTGCAGTGAAGTGATGTGATTCCAGTTATAAAAAAAAAAAACATTGTGGAAAGTGTTGGTGATTCACAATTGGAAAGGTGTGTCAGGTGCAAGGTCTTCCTGTCAGAGTCTGAGATGATAGAGTGGGTTATTACATCAGGACGGCAGCTTCTTGTTCGTAAGTACCCTAACTTCATGCCTAACCTATTTTCATCATGCTGTAAATGTGTTAAAAAATTACCAAAAATGTTAATCATAATTTCCTGCTTGCAATTTAATTTTTTCATGCATGGTTCTTAAGTGCACTAGCTAAGAAAAAGGTGGAAGCCAGTGAATTTCATATTCGGTCATAACCTAACCTAACCTAACCTAACCTATGGTTACCATAAAGATTTTCATGCCTAACCTGTTTTCATTATGCTGTAAATGTGTTAAAAGATTACCAAAAATGTTAATCATAATTTCCTGCTTGCAATTTAATTTTCCCATGCATGGTTCTTAAGTAAAACAGCTAGAAAAAAGGTGGAAGCAGTTAATTTCATGTCCGGTCCTAACCTAACCTAACCTATGGTTACCATAAAGATTTTCATGCTTAACCTGTTTTCATCATGCTGTAAATGTGTTAAAAGATTACACTAAGTGTTAATCATAATTTCCTGCTTGCAATTTAATTTTCGCATGCATGGTTCTTAAGTAAAACAGCTAGAAAAAAGATGGAAGCAGTGAATTTCATGTCCGGTTCTAACCTAACCTAACCTATGGTTACCATAAAGATTTTCATGCCTAACCTGTTTTCATCATGCTGTNCCATGCATGGTTCTTAAGTAAAACAGCTAGAAAAAAGGTGGAAGCAGTTAATTTCATGTCCGGTCCTAACCTAACCTAACCTAACATTGTGTTAATCATAATTTCCTGCTTTTAATTTAATTCTTTCATGCATGGTTCTTAAGTGCACCAGCTAGGAAAAAGGTGGAAGCAGTGAATTTCATGTCCGGTCATAACCTAACCTAACCTAACCTAACCATTTTTCTGGTAGCAATTTACATAATTTACTGTATTTGATGCTTTGTATCGAATAATTTAGTGCATAAAATGTGGGAAAAGATGATTTCCATGTCAGATACTTACTTATACTATACTGGCAAGTTCTGAGCACCTATGACTCACTCACCTCTAAATCATCATTTTTTGGTTAAAATTCAATAAATTCATGCTATATGTGCATTATTTATGTGAAAAGGTACCTAAATAAGTGCTATACATGTCCACTAGGGAGGTAGGAAGGTAGTTTTCTGATTTAGGTTAGGTTAGGTTAGGTTAGGGTCATGAAAAACCAGTGCTGGAGCTTTAGGACCAATATCCAGACAAAACCAATATCCGGACATGCCTTTGGCTCTATTATGTCGGATAATGGAGGGATTACTACTTCAAAAACACTTTTTGCTGAAAATGTTTGTGAGAACTTTATTTATACCTTCATTGTTGCTGTCGGCATGTATTAGGTAAACTTTTCGTATTTGTGTCAAAATAGTTTGTTATGCACAGTTACAGGTATATCATTTATATTTTTCATCAGTTTGTATTGATGGTTTGGAAAACCAGTATTGTATTTGAAAACTGCATTTGGTAGTAATGTCAGTACAATTTAGTACTTTTTATTTAGTACAGTATATAGTACTTACTGTTATATATCTTGCACCTAAGAATTTGCAGGTTGATTACTGTATGTTTGTTGGAAAGGTACAGTTATTACACTCTGGCACAGCAGAGGTTTTCTCACATAAATTGCTTAGCAAATAATTCATGCACCCTGTCATGTGTACACTGGTCATTTTTACTCCTTTCCTTCACCACACCAGTCCATAGCTTGACTGTAATACAGTACCTGTACTTAACAGTTAAAGTCATAATAGTAATGTTGTAGCATGCAAGAATTTTATGAACCTTCATCTTGCATTGTAATTCTTAATATCAGCAGATCAGTGCATCGTATTTCAGTTTGTAAGAATATTTTTTCTTTCTAATTTTATGTTTAACTATCAGTACATATCAGTTACTGGTTTTGCCACTGTCTTGGATGGAAATTTGATAAACACAGAAACCAGTTTATAGACACTGCCCAGTATATGTTGAAAGTTGGTTCTATATATCGTTATTCAGCATTTCTGATTGTTTGAACTGTTTTATGCTTATCATCAACAGTGAAGGATACAGTACATTGAGAAGCTAGACACTGTTCATTGATAAACTTAAGATTGTTTGGTGATTTGAGAATCTGCAAAGACAAATTAAGAATAGCATGTTTATTGTTGTTTTGAGGTATGTACAGTAGTTCTCTGTTAGCATTTTATCCTTAGAATCATTCTCTTTAAAGTAAGGGAGTAATCAGTACAAGTATCAAGCAGTTTTCATCCATACTCCTTGTAGTTAATGTGTAAAGTGTTTATTGAATGAACAAATTGTTGGACGTTCAGAGACAGCCACAATATAACTTAAGCAATCACAGTACTTGTACGTAAAAGTGAACCAGTCAGAATACTAGTGAAATCAACTGCTCAAGTACTTATCCTTATCTTAGTCTAGTGTAGCATCTTGCTGGTGTGAGAAGGAAGTATATCGCAATATTTAAAGCATAAGAGACTTGAAAATGTTATAGGAAAAGTGCTTCAGACTTTGACTCGAATGTCTGAATGGTGACACATTTTTGTGTTTGCTTAAATGTTGTGATGTATATTTGACTTCCCCCCCCCCCCAAGTAAGCAGGTGTGGTAAAGTCTCTGTACTCCCAGTAAGTGCATTTCTTTCATCTGTACTCAATACCTGGACTATGCTGTACTTTTGCCATGTTTACAGTTACTCCTATCTATGGCAGTGTACTTACAATGTCAGTCCTTGTTACCCTTTAGCTTAAGATCCCCTTGGGTTTGCAACAGGAAACTGATGTTTGTTGTAGTGTGAAATGTGAGGCAATCCTTATGTGTGTTTGTTAAGAGGAAGAGTTAGATATGTATTTGTTGTAGCTTAAGAACATGAAGGTGGGATGATATTTCAGTGTTTCTTTTGCAGTAGACTTCAGAAAAGCAAGATATTAGGTGACAGTCATAAATTTCAATCCTTTCAATTTGATGACTTTTTACTTTTTATTTTTGCTACCACAAAGCAGTATACAGTATTAAGTTTAGATGAGAGATCAAAGAACAGGGGTTAGATTTTGCCCAAGTTAACACATGCCACTATTATAATTTTTTTTTTTTTTTTTTTTTAAATACATGGGTTAGATAAATCCTAAATTAAACTGTATCGTCACTATAGATTCTTCTTTTTTGAACTCCTGTATAAGAGATAGATGATAAAGCCTTAATTAACCTCTACCACTGCTATAGATTCTTTTTTTAACTCTTAGGTGAGATAAAGCCTTAACCCCACGTACTACTTTAGATTCTTCCTTTTTGAGCAGTAGGGGTTAAGTACAGAGTAGCCCAAAGTAACCTCACCTCTAAATTGTTTCTTTCAAACTGTAGGAGTTAAGTATTGTATAACGTAACCCCCTACCAGTTAATTCTTGCTTTTCAAATGATCGGGTTTCAGTACGGTATAGCCTAAAGTAAAGTAACCCTCACTACTGTAAATTCTTCCTAAGTTCAGTAAAATTATCCTGTGACAGCAATAATAAAACTAAAAAGGCATCCCCAGATGAAGGGGTTGAATCCTTAGCAATGCACACAGTTTCTAAAATGCTATTCCTGGTTCTCGCTCTTGGTGATGATAACAAAAAAGATGTTTATACTGGTATGTAAGTTATTGTGTGATTGTTGAACCCTTCAGCCTGGGATGTCTTACATTTACAGTAGTTTATTCCTACAACCACCAGACAATTTTATTTAACTTGGGAAGAATCTTTAGAAGTGTTTGATACATGACCAGATGATTTTATTCAGTTTAAGGGAGACATTTTGAGCAACTGTATAAAGGTTAAATGTACTTTAATTAACGTTTTTGTCACTCGGGGATTCCCGTATGCTGAATGAAATTAGCTTAAGGTAGGAAAAATAAACTGGAAAATAAGTCACTGGATTGAAAGGGTTAACTTACTGCTATATTGGTTACATAAGGTAGGTTGCTGGTTTTTTAATTCCTGTTCAATAGTTTATTTATTTTATCATCTCAGAGTCTGTAGCCTTGTGAGGATTTGATGCAGGCTTATTGTAGAAATATTGTATTTTCAGCAGCACAAGGTCTATCTTCTCTCCTGCTTCTGTCTCCGTGGTCTGTGAAATCAGTTATTTACCAACAGCAAACATAGTTACTCCAGCCATGTAAATCTCCACATACACATCTCACTGTATGCTCCAATGGCCTTAAACACCTGTTCCCATGTTTGAAGTCATGGGTGGGGATGGGTCATTTCTTCAGTGGTAGAAAGTAATGGTCTTTGACCCTGTGGATAAGTTGCATATCAACACCCCTAAAACATGACTTGAACGTATGTTTAACAGTCAGGTGTGCGTAAGCCAGCCATTACACTATATACATGCATATAACTGATGTAGGTGGGAGTGTAGTACTGTATTTGGTAAAAGGTCAGTGTCATCAGTTTTGGTTGTTCTGGATTAATATGACTAAGTTTCAAAGCCCTTAGAGAGAGAGAGGCAGGAGAGGTTACAGGAATTTTGTTACTGATTTCATTTCTTTATTTTATACTGATGTGTGTTTGTGTTTATTAGTATAGGATGCTGTTCCTTATTTCCTCATGATGTCATGATGTATCTGCTCCTTTTTTGCTGATTGTGTTCTTTAGTATGTTTCTGTATGTGTATGTTTCTGTACATTGCTGCTTTGTATTAATATTGCAATACACTTCAGATGTGTGTACTTTTTTTACTGGTAATGTTACTTTTAAAGTTGGTAGATGTAGGATGCAATCTTGTTTCATTTTTACTGTCCTAAGCTTGTGTTAAATGCTGCCAAAACAGCTCTAACAGGGTCAATTAGTTGCCATGCTTATTTATGCTCTTATACAGTAAATGGTGCCTGAGTTGGATTATTGTCGAGCAATATTTTTT
>JAGKTI010008270.1:23533-34131 GCA_018397915.1 Birgus latro | reverse complement strand
TATGAGGAAGGGTGATGACTTTGTATTTGGTG
Source organism: Birgus latro (assembly GCA_018397915.1). Taxonomy (NCBI): domain Eukaryota; kingdom Metazoa; phylum Arthropoda; class Malacostraca; order Decapoda; family Coenobitidae; genus Birgus; species Birgus latro. The sequence continues at coordinate 34,099 of JAGKTI010008270.1, read as the reverse complement.
GCCTTACTAGGAAAACACATAGATAATAAAAAAGGCTGATAAGCAGTTCGTGAATTACCGTAACTCAACAGCTCCTGCAAATGAATTATCGCTTGTACCCCTTCAGAATGGTTTATATTCTCAAATATTAGCTAAAGACAGATGGTACAAGCTCAAACCTTGTACTGCTTTTGTAAACACACACAGGCTTTTCTCACATTCAGCACCCTCCCTCTAATGCACATGTGTCTCTCAGTGATACATTAAAGTCTTAAATTTACAAAATGTAAAATTTCAGATAATACAGGACTGTCAGTACAAAGATGGAAGTTAATAATGAAAAATGAGTAAGTCTCAAAAATCCTGTATATAAGAGATTGGCTACAATGTCCATAAACCAAACAGAATTTATGCAAGGTGAAGTTGTGAAGGGCTGACATTTGAGTAGAGAGTCTTTGATGGCAAATTATAAAATCATACAAATTAAGAAGATCATTCATATTTATTAAAATTTTCCTTAGTAGTATCTTAGGAATTTCAGCGATATATGCCATTACAGTTAAGCCCCACAATTTGCAGACTCGCAACTCGCAGTTTTGCAAACTCACAGATTTTTCTGGGAATTTATTTTGAAAATGCTCATGAAGAGATTTCCTGTTTTTCCCACAGCATCAGCTGCTCTCAAAGATTCATGAGCAATTTTTTGCATGTTTTCAGTGAGAAAAATTTTCCTATACAGTTGTACTGTACATACAGAACTGTATTGTACAGTTACTGTACTACAGGCATGTGCTGGTATGCACAGGGCAGCAGAAGCATTCAGTACTTCACTCAAATCTCCTGCCATTATCTCTTGGTATTGCAAAATGTTGTAGTACAAGTCTCCCAGTCTACTCTTGCAGTAAGAACTTGCTTATGATTGGCCGTCATCTTTCTCCTATCCTATCAGTCAGATATTGAGGGGACTCAGGCATACCCTGTCACACTCATTCCCTCTGCTCCTGTCATGGACTGAGCACCCGTGTGTGTGTTCAGTGGCTGTGTTTACTTTGTGCTACTCTAATATTCACTAACCCCCTGAAAACATGGATCCTGAGTGTGCTGGTCAAAGTGCACTGGCTAATGTGGCCAAACTAAGGAAGTCAGTGATGTCCCTCAACAATAAAGTGAAGTTGTTTGGCATGCTGCATGAGGGGAAGTCATTCGAATCTGTGGGCGAGCACTCTCATGGGAACGAGAGCACAGTGTGCTATATAAAGAAAAATGAGAAGGCCATTTGTGATGCTGTTGCTGCTAGTGTAAGTGGCTGTGCTAACGTAGCAACAATGGTGCATAACAAGACCACAGGACCTGGAGCGGTGGCATCTTCGCCGTGGGTCTACCCCCCAGAGACTGTCGAGAAGAGGAGGACAGCATGGGGGCCAAACCACTGCAACTCCCCCCGGCCCCTCATGGCGACCGAGAACCTGGGAATGACTTCGGTCGCCCGGACAAGTACCACATCTCTCCACACATCATACAAAACAACACCGTTTTTTCTACACCACCGAGAAATGACTCCCCGGCAGTCATTTCTCGATGACTTCTTCTCACTGGGGATATTGAGAGCAATCCAGGACCCACCAACAAATATACATGTCCAACATGCTCAAAACCTATTACGTCGAGCCGACAGACAAAGGGTTCAGTTCAGTGCAATTCGTGCAAGAACTGGACCCATTACACCTGCACAACACTTGTATCCAAAAAAGACTACACAAACACCTGGACCTGCTCCTTATGTTCCTTCCCCCCACCCACTAACCCCCTCACCACCCCTACTCCTACTTCCCCCACACCTCCTCAACCTAACCCACCAATCCTTCCCACACCATCCAATCCCCTAACCCTCCTATCCCACCCCAAACTAATCCACCCCAACCCTTACCTCCACCACAACCTTCTCCTACCCCTTCCCCTCCACCCTCACCACCACCTACCCTCCGTGCTGCAGAACCCAACACACACCGCACAAATAACATAAACATTCTCCAACTAAACATAGATGGCATAAACACAAAAAAACAAGAACTCACACAATTCATCAAACAACACAACATACATATTGCCATCTTACAAGAAACAAAACTACGCACAACACAAAAAACATATACATTTCATAATTTCACCATCAGACAAGAATGGGCCGACGGTGGTGGCAGTGGACTCATCACCCTGGTACACAAATCTGTTAACTTTTCAGATACCAGTGCACACACAAAATCACTTCTCCCCCCACATGACACTATGACAGAAATACAATCAATTAAAATAAGCACTGGTATCATCTCACACACAACAATTGCCAACATACACATTCGCCCCCAATCATCCCCCACAGTACCACACAATTACTCTCCACAAATACATCACATCACTAACATACCCAACATCATCCTGGGTGGTGATTTCAACGCCAAGGCATCAGCCTGGTATGTCAACAACCCTGACACAGACAGAGGGCTGGAACTACAAACCCAGACAGACCATCTGTTCATACTCAATCATCCCAATCATCATACCCATACCTCACACAAAGACCTCTTCCTTCCATCATCACCAGACATCACCTTCTGTTCCCCAAACCTCACCCACACAACTTCCTGGAGAGTGGTCAGAGCCAAGGGCTCTGACCACCTCCCGATCATCATCACAACCAAAACCAGAATCACCCCAGCTGCCCACAGACACACATACACTAATTATAAGAGAGCCAACTGGGAGGCCTTCACATCTGAAACAGAACAACACTTTGAAACATTAAACAGTACATCCATCACAAACATCAACACCGCTGTGCACACTTTCAATACAATTATACAAAATGCAGACAAAAGACACATCCCTAGAGGCAACAGAAAAAGACACAACCCCAATTTCACACCAGAAATTCAAGGCCTCATCAGACAACGGGACACACTACAACACTCCCGAACACCGCATACGCATGACACCATACAACAAATACAAGAACTCAACACTCAAACAAACAATAAAATATCAGAACAGCAAACACTAAATTGGAATAATTATCTCCAAACACTTGATCACAAAACAAACACCAGCAAACTCTACAAAACACTAAACAGCATCACACTCTCCAACAGCAACACTACACAATCACACGCTGCCATCACATCAACAGACACCATACCTTCAAACAAACAACAAGCAAACACTCTCATCAATAACTTTTCACATGTCAGCCATCTAAACCCCCATCGTGACGACCGACGTATCATCCAACGTAAGAGACAGTTCCCCACAGACCCAAACTTCGCACCTTTCACTTACAACCAGACGAAGCACATCATCAGCAACCTCAAGCACTCATCTGCCTGTGGACCAGACAACATAAGCAACATACACCTTAAACACCTTGGACCACAAGGCATACAAGCACTCATCAGCATATCAAACTACAGCTACGCACACAACATAATACCTAACATCTGGAAGCGTGGCATTATCATCACTATCCCCAAACCCAACAAAGACCCCACATTACCTTCCTCACACCGCCCCATTACACTCATCTGCACCCCCTCCAAAGTCACGGAAAGACTGGTACTACAACTAATTACACCTCACTGTCACGAATTTCCTACATCGTGAAACTGTGTATCGTAAATCGTGACATCGATTGATTTTGAGGGAGTGACGAATAGTTCTGAAATCCATGAGATCTCGCTCACTCTCTTAACCGTCTGCTTGCGTACTTATATTTGCATCAAGTTTTCACAACTTTTGTCATTCTCTCGTGAGTGACAGCCTTTAAGTACAGACAGTACATTCCTCTGAGCGATAATTTCTGAACTGTCGTTTCTCTGCGCTTGCCTCACTGTCTGTTAGTTAAACCAAGCCTCTTTCACATGTCTCTGTGTTCGACACTCGAACACAAGTCAGTCGTCCCTCAGCAGTCACGGAGAGCGGGTTTGCGATACCTAAATTGAATAGATTTCCTCTCAGTGATCTCGAACATCCTGCAGTATCGGCGTTTTCCAGAATCTCCCACCAACATGGTGATCGACTATAGCAGTGATGGTCTCATCTCCACTGACTAGTATTTCTTTTGTTTTTCCTAGGCTTAAGGCTATTTAGATATTCAGATTAGTGCTTTATTTAGCTATTTGTTTGAGTGCTTGAGTGAGTGCATTTCTTTTCCTTTCTTTGATTTTGAATAGATTCGTGTAATGTAAATTTATTTTCATGTAATTAATAAATTTACAGTTCGTTTTCTTGAGCTTTGTTAAATGTAACAGTCGTGTTTGATTTCCCCACATATTTAGTGCACTTTTGCTACTCCAATTTAGCACAACTCCTTATATTAATCACGACTGGTACTTAGGCCAGCTCTCGGTATTAATTCTTAAATCCGTCGTGCCAGCTAGGAGTTCGGCTCAGCCGAGATCTTGTTTATTATTATTATTATTTTTTGAATGTTAAGGGGTGAACTAACTTTCTCAGAGGCCAACAGTACAGTAATACAGTCTTCTTGAGCATTTAGTCTCTGCTGTGTACTGTTGAGAAAGTTTATAAATTCTCGACTCCAGAGAATTGGCGATGTAAGCCAGCATAAAAGTGAAATCACCACTTGATTTCACGAGTCGATTCTCTCGTGATAATCGACTCGATAGTTATTTCTATTGTCCACAGACATATTCCCATTCCCTCGTGACATCTGGTGTCACATTTATTTATTATATAAAGTATATTCTTCATTTTCCCCCTGACACTCACACACCCCTAGCCCCATCACAACATGGTTTTAGGCCACTACACTCTTCTTACAGACCTCACACAGAGAGTTTTTGATGGTATGAATTCAGCTAGGCCACCACATAGAACACTCCTTGTCACACTAGACATTAGTAAAGCTTTTGATGCCATCTCCTGCCACAGCCTCACAAACAAAATATTCAACACAAACATGCACAATAACACAAAAAGATGGCTGGCAAACTACTTAGAAGGGAGATATGCACATGTAACTTTTGCTGGTCAGTCCTCGAACATCAGAAACTTCACAAATGGCATTCCCCAAGGATCTGTCTTGTCTCCTACACTCTTCAACCTATACAAGCATGACATACCCACACCCCACACACAACAAATACACATAGCTTCCTATGGAGACGACATAACACTTACATGCACACACCAAAACGCAAACACAGCCGCACACATCCTCCAAACTTACCACTCACTACACGAATGGTTCACCAGAAACAGACTCAAAATAGCCCCAGCCAAATCTACAGTGACCCTTCTCACAAACTGGACAGCAGAACACAGTCACATTCCACACCTCACCATAGACAACACTCCCCTACCACACACACACACACACATACACACACACAAAATCCTTGGTGTAACATACAATACATCAATGTCATTTAAACAATACATCACAGACAAAACTAAATTAACACCTAGACTCAATGCCTTGAAGCCACCTGCCCATACAACATTTGGACACAACAAAGAAACCACCACCACAGTATACAAACAATATATACATTCAGTGATGAATTATGCAAGCCCTGCTTGGGCTCCTAACCTCACTAAAACACACTATAACACTCTTCAGACCATACAAAACAAGGCTCTAAAAATAATCACAGGCTGCATAGCTATACATCTATAGACCACCTACACCAAGAAACCAAAGTCCTCAAAGTCAAGGATCATCTAGACATGAGAGGCAACCAAATTCTCACTGCAGCCTCCACAAACCCACAACATCCACTGCACTACATGGCAGCACATCCACACACACCAAGAAACATCAAAACAACACCCAGCACACGATATCATACACATATACTATCATCTCTTCCCCCCTGCCCACCTCAGACCAGCTTCCAGAAGCTGCATGCACAGCCTCCAGATATCCATCCTTCCGAACGCTATCTCCCCTGTGAGGACAGGGTCCACCTGGGCAGGCTGAGATGTGGGCATCATCCAGCCCTCTTGAGTTATCAGAAGAGGCTGGATAACTCCGTCGCTGATGACTGTCCAGGATGTAACACAGCACCCCATACTATTAAGCACATCATGGAAGACTGCATTGCACACAATCACCTATGCCAACAACAAATCATACACTCCTTGAGAGCTCTGTGGGAAAGCCCACTCTCGGCCATGGCCTTCCTTAGGGACTCGGGGCTGTTAGGCCAGACTGCCTAGGGAACAACTACTACTACAAGACCACAGTCCACATGGAATCAGTCTTCTCTGTGTGGATGGAGGACGGCCACAGGAAAAATATCTATCTATCTATTGCCAGACACCTTAATCCTGTAAGGGGCAGCCACAAACAAATCGCCTCCATGTTGCCCTGTCCCCCAATATTTCACTGCCCTGCTCCCAGCTCACACCCCCCTCTCTCATATACCTCTTCACGTGGCACTAGATAACAATATGATCTATGAGAAAGCACAGAGCCTCCATGCACGTTTTTCTCAGGAAAAACCTTAGTCTAGCACCTCCTCTGAAAACCCTCAGCCAGTACCAGAGTTTTAGGCAAGCAAGGGGTGGTTTGACCGCTTCAAGAAGCAGTACTCAATGAGAAACATGTGGCTGTCTGGTAAGGCTGAATCCACATATCACGTGGCGGTCAAGGATTACCCACCAGCGCTCAGAAGGAAGACAGAGTAGGGAGGTTACAGGCCTGAGCAGATATTAAATGCCAATGAAAGAGAACTGTTTTAGAAGAAAATGCCTATCATGATCTACAACATGTAGCAGGAAGCAAAGGCCGCGAAGGACCGTGTCACCTTCCTGGTGGGCTGCAACGCTGGCCATATGATCAAACCTGGGTTTGTTTACAAGGCCGCAAATTCTCGGTCCCCATGCAACCGAAGCAAGAACATGTTGCCTGTGTACTGGATGCCTGGAGGCGGTGGCTCGATCGGTAGAGAGTTGGCTTGCAGTCCCGTTGGACCCAGGTTCGAATCCTCGCTGGTGCAGAGAACAGTTTAAGGATTTGAATTTCGTTAAATCAGGCTTTACTGATCTACCAGAAGACCCGCCGACATGTCGTAAAAATAACCCCGCTAATACCAATGCACCAGTCCTGTGTGGGACTGCCCTGGCATGTGTTCAATGTGGACGGTGGGTGTTAAGCGCCGAAGTGGTGACATGTAGAGGTGTATGGTATGTAGGAGGACGACTGGGCCTTGGTAGCAGGCTGTAAAGCCTATGCCCAGAGTCGGACACAAAAACAAAAAAAAAAAAAAAAAACAGAAGCAAGAACATGTTGCCTGTGTACTGGATGCCTGGATCACTAAGAAACTGTTCGGGGACTTCATACATGCTTCATCCCTGGGGTCAGGAGGTACATTAACGATCTTGGCCTTGAATTCAAGGTTTTGCTCATCCTTGACAACACCGGTGGGCACCCTGATGATCTGCAGTGAGACGATGGGGATGTCCAGATTGAATATCTTCCTCCCAACACCACCTCCCTCATCCAATCCCTGGACCAGGGTGCAATCCGGGCCTTCAAAGCCATTTACACTCACAGAACCCTGTAACACTTCGTCAAGTAGATGGACAGAAATGAGGATTTCGATTTCCGGCAGTACTGGTGGGACTTCACCATTGCCAACACTCTCACAATCATTCAGGAAGCCCTTTTAGACCTGAAGAAAGAGACCGTGAATGCCTGCTGGAGGAAAATCTGGCCAGAGTGTGTTCACAGCTACAAGAGCTTTTCTCATGGTGAAATCCAGACTGCAGCAGTAAGCAAGGCTGTGGCACTGGCGCAACTCCCGGGTGGTAAGGGGTTCGACGACATGAGGGAGGATGAGGTGGACGAGTTCATCGACGCTCATTCTACACCACTCACTGACGACGACTTGGAGAAGCTTACCAAGTCCACAAGTGAGGAGGAGGAGGATGAAGACGTTGCTGATGTGGCTCAAGAGCAACAGGGTCTAATGTTAGAAAATCTCTCAACGATTGTAAGGTTAATTAAAGAGACCTCCGAGTTAGCCTACTCATGTGACCATTCCATGTTGCGGGCACTCAAGTTCAGGAAGGCATTGGAACCTGCTGTACTTCCATACAAGAACCTGCTTCACAATATGAAGAGGCAGAGGCAGCAGCTGCCCATCACAATGTTCTTTAAAAAGGAGCCACGCGTACCTCTTGCACAGCCACCCGCATCACGGCCACCAGCAGAAATGGAGCTGCCTCCTCCACCTTCCACCCCAGCTGCCCCTGATGACCCACCCTCACCTAGTCCTTCACCAGAGCTCAACTAGAGCTCATCCTGCCATGTAGTAAAGAACATTTGTTATTCATTGTCTATCATGTACTGTACAGCAAACTCTCATCATGATCGTCATCATGGGTGAGTATCCCCACCAATACAGTACACTATACGAGTACTGTACTGTACCCAGAATTGCTCATGTATTTTTATGTAATGTCTTTTTAGGATGTATTATTTGCCATAAAATGCATTTACGTGAGTTATAGTGGTTTGTAGGTAATAGGAATAGTTAAAACATTGAAATCAATAACCTCTGTGGTAGGTTTTGGATATTCAAGGAAATCAATATTTGCTGTGTTCTCCCCGCGAATACTGGGACCTGACTGTACTATATTTTACAGTTCGACAGTGGAGTAAAAATAATACACAACTCTACAAGTACAGTCACCAGCAAAAGACTGGTGAAGAAATGAGTTGGGAATGACTCAACACTCAGAATGTCTCCCATTACAAGATCATTACTGGACATTGATATGAATACCATTCTTCTATACTTACATAACCACTGATTATGACATCTTAGTAGTTTATAAGACAACATGCAGACCATATATTTTCTGAGAGTTGCCTGATCTCTATTTTAGATGACTAAACAACAAGACATATCAGTGATGCTATAATCCAGGACTGAGTCTCAACTCCTTCACTGCAATTGCATTACTCACTTAGTTTATTTTTGCTACCTCTATGTAACTTTATTCGTCTTATGAATGATCTCTTATACTGAAGAGATTAATGAAGGTTTTATATAACCCTTCTGGTTAGAAAAGTCTATCATATGGTCAATAAAACTGTCCATGAGGAATAGGACTATAATAAATATGCATCAAATGATTAAAGTGGTTATAAAACCAATGACTGAAGGGAAGGGCTAAAAGAATTAAAACAAATTCATGTATTTGTTACAAGAAATTGTTATCATAATCATATGTGAACATATGCACAACTACTTCATATTAATACAAGCAGTAATGAATACACTTCACTATTAATGGAGATACCTCAAGTAATGGTTGGAGTGTAGTATGATCTGGAGGAAGGCTGTATCGTAGCAGACCAAGCACCCAGCGAGTTAAATCTCGTGGAGTGAACAGGTAGTGGCTATAATCATCCACGCTGAATGCCTCACGCATCTGATATAAAAGCACAATGCAAATGTAGTTTATTAAACTTTTACTTTTTTATAGGAAAGGAGCAATGGAAAACATACTCCACACTTTCTTAACATCATCATCATCATTCTCCTGACCTCTTTTTCTCACCACAGATGGGGTGAGGTAGAGTCCACTAAGCAAGAAAATTGAAAAACTTGACAGATAAGTAATTAATCAACAGCAAGTCTAGTAAAATGGGCCATACATTCATTCACTATCTACTCAAGCCCCTTGCATCCTAACTATGCCTCAAAGACCAAAGGAACTTCATGTACTTCTTTTTTTCTCTAAAGATGCATTTTACATTACCAATCATGGATGGTTAATTTAACAACCAGTAAGTTAAAAAAGGGGTGCCACACCTCTGCCATGTGCACCTCCTTATTTATTTCATCCAACCAACTCAAACCACTGTCAGTTCCCCATCCTCATCAATTTCTTACCTTTCTAACATCACTCTCTGTATTATAAGTAAATGAATAAATATATATACAGTAAAACCTCAATATAACGGACTTCAGTAGACCGGAATTCGCTTTTATCGGACTCGAGGAGCTACCAGACTAAACTCCTATATATCGGAAAAAGTCCGATATAGCCAGAAAGCAGTCTGGACTGCCTGACAACTTCAGCTATGTTCACCACAATAAGACAAGTAAAAGACATGTTTTTCAGTGCACAGTACAGTATTATTATACCATTTGATTAATGTAGTGAAGGTATAACACAGTACAATACTGCAATGGTGGTAAAAACTACCGATGCAATCTGGACTAATGTCTGATATATCGGAAAAAGTCCAGATTAGCAGGGGTAAGTCGGGATGTCGCTTTTATCGGAAAATCGCATATTTCAGACTGGCCTGAGCCCCAATTAGTCCATTATAGTGAGGTCTTACTGTATATATCGGCCCATCATCTGTGGACGCGATGTCAGAGGGCCCATCGTTAAACTGGGGCGCGGTCATCATCCAGCAGGGTATGGCGGTAGTTGTACCCCTATTGCTAAGGGGTAGACCTGTATATATATACAGGTCTACCCTGAAATATGATACCCACAGATGCAGCACCCAGCTTAGCAATAGGGGTACAACTACCGCCATACCCTACT
>JAGKTI010008269.1:23067-34143 GCA_018397915.1 Birgus latro | reverse complement strand
ATAGAAAAGCCAGAAGAGATACAATTATTTATAATGTAATCACTAATCTACAGATATGTATAAGTAAGAGCATACACAGTCACTGAATGTTATTTTTATTTGGCAATCTCACACTCGTCAGCATACCCTTTATCCTGGAAATAACAGTTAGTTATACCCGTGTCAAAATATTTGTCTATCCGAATTTTAAACCTATCATTATTTTTTGCACTACTATTGCTGGTAGTTTATGCCATTGTTCCACTTAGCTAATATTAAAGTACTTTTTCCCTATACTCATGTTACTTATCTCTTGTTTATGAGATTCACCCCATTATATGAGTATCTAGTCATAGTGTCATTCTATATTTCGAAGAGATTATCATATTTGACTTATCTGATTTTTTAAAGAATTTACAGTACATGAAATAAATCTCCTTTGAGTCGTATTTTATTATCTTTTTAAAGAAAACGTACTTAGTTTTTTCAGTCGCAATTCGGGATGGGGGGTAAGTTTTGCAGTGATGGGATAATTTTTGTGGCTCAGCTCTGCACTCTCTTGAATTTGTATGTATCCATAACAAACTTCGGGGACCAGTACCACACACAGTATTCTCCATGTAGTCTAATAATAATAATAGACGAATAAAGTTTCGAGATTATATCGGGCATTGTATGACTGAAGTTTCTTGCGATATCTCAACCATTCTGTTTCCTTTATTTATAACCGGTGTACAGTGTTTTAGAGGTCTTGGAAGTCGTTAATGATAAGAACTTCTTAATACCTCTCGCCCTTTACTTCCGTCAGTGGCGTATCGAACATACCGTGTTCATTATTTAATGTTTTTGTCTGCAAAGACATTGCATTTATCTATATTAAATTTCTCCTGCCATTATTCACTCCAGTTTCTTAACTTATCCACGTTATTTTTTATAGATTCACGGTCTGCTTTCTTACATACTTTGCCTCTAATCTTCGTATCCTCTGTAAATTTCGCTACTTTTTGAAACAAGTTTATTTTCTAGAGTGGAAAAACTAGTCCTAGAACTGAGTCTTTAAGAACTTCACTAGTTACTTCTACCCAGTCTGTTGACTCCCTGTTTATTACCACACATTGCTTGCGATTGGTTAGCCAATCAGCAGTCCACGAACATAATTTGTCAAATAGACTATGAGGCATTTACTTTTAACTAGTAGTCTTAGATGTGGGTCATTATCAAATGCTTTCTGGCTATTTAGTTAGATGTCATCCCACGGTAAATTTGCGTCCCGGAAGTCATATATGTTTTTTCTTTCTTTATTAACTGATTTGTAACGTATGATGTTTTATTATGGAGTCCGTGCTGGCCACCTTTTAATAAGACTATGCTTATTAAGGAAGAAGATGAAATCATCTCTAACCAAAGATTCTCTAAATTTTGCGTAGTACTGTCGTTAGTCCAACCGAGAGGTAATTTCTTGAACGTTTTTACCGCCTTATTAGCGACAGGCGATATATTAGCGGGCTTTCGTTAATTTGGTACTCAACATTGTTTTTTTTTTTTTAATACAGGAAAGATGAAATAATTTAAGCACCCACAGGACACACAAGAAGATGTTTGGTCCAGACCAACTGATTTATTTGGATTCATTTTCTTATGAAAATTTGATATATCTCATCCTGTCGTTTCGTTGATTGGTAAGTTATCATAGTCTTGAGAAAATCGATTGTGGGGTAAGGATCGTATCGTTTAACCTGCTGAGTCCCACCGACGTACGATGCACATCACTATTTTTTTCCGCGGACAGACCCAACAACGTGCATCGTACATCACTCAATTGCAAGGCCCATTGCTTGCACATTTTTCAACATTCGTGGGTGATTTTTGGTAGACATATGTGGGAGACCTTCCTCTACATGCTGTCAAGCGGGGATACTGCCTGGCCTCACCTAACTCCCCCTCCCCCCTCCTCCCCACACTGGGCAATTCACCTGTTAGCACTAACCTGCCCATTAAAGGTATGTTGCCCCACGGTCTCTCCAATGACGAAATTCATGGTGAAAGCGATTCCTGAGGTGGAGGACAAAGAAACAAAGAAGCTAGAGGTAGAAACCAACAGAAGTGATGAGATGATAATGTCGTAAAGGTAGGTGCCATATACTGGGGTTTTGAGTGAGTGAACAATGCTTATAAACACCTATATTATTGTGTGAAAACCAATATAGACTTGTACTACACATAAATTCGTACCAAATAAATGTTATAAATATGTAACTTAAAGTGGCTTGAATTAGTTAACCCTTTCATAGTTCGTTTTCTTTAGTCAGGTACCCTGAAAAAGAAGGAAAACATAAGGTTGCATGACACCTATGTCAACATTTCTAACCCCAGAATCGCGATTTCTCTATGAATTTTCGATGTTTCTCACCAAAAGTGAAGGTTTCAGCCAAAAAACAAAAATTCAAAAATTGGTTGGGATCTGGGGGTAGGCTGGGTAAAAAAGCGGTCGGGACTGGACGGGTTAATTGTATCATATATAATGGCTTCATCTTGGTTGCATCATTGGGCTTTGTCACCTAATGGTGGCTTTCCATGCTGCTCGATCTCTGGCAGCCTCGCTGTTCAGCTCCTTGTCTCTGAAGTCACAGTATTACCTCGTCCCAGGTCTTTTTTGGTCTGCCTCTCACAGCCCTACGAACGACGTTCACCTTTCCCTAAAATTTTCATCCTCCATCCTATCAACATGCCCAAACCATCTCAGTCTACCTCTCCTCATTAAAGCATCAATACATTGCAGTTCCATACTTCCTCTCGGCTGTTCAGTTGCAATCCTTGCCCCCCTTTCCCTAACAGGAATACATTAAAGTCCCATATTTCCTCTCAGCTGTTCAGTCGCAATCCATGCCCCCCCCTCCTCCCAAGACTTTGCATTCAAGGACAGACAATATGTCCTTCTAATGATGTTCCTTTTTGGACGTTTAAACCTAGGAATTTCCTCTTCCTTCACTGCCCAGGTCTCACTATCATAAAACACCACATTCCTTGCACATTCCACATACAAGGATCCCTTAGCACGGAGAAAGAGTCCTCTCATGTTTGGAGAGGCAAGAATTCCTTGAACTTCATCCAACCACTCCTTACCCTACTCCAGCTCCACCTCCAGCACATAACATGTCCCTCAAATAACAAAACTATTCCACAACTCAAGTGATTGTCCAGCAAGATCAGTTCTTTCATGCCTGCCAATCTTTACATGCTCTCCCCGACACACCTAACACTTAAAGTCAGTGTTATTTCATAGCCTGTGTTAAATACCATTACATCTCTTGTGCATCCAATAATGACAAACACTACACAAGATGAAGTTACTTCCCTCACCCTTGTGGCAACACTTCCCCTGCTTTGACAGCACAGCCACCAGGCCTAGATATCATCACTTTTGCTTTATCTGCATTTACCCTCAAACCCTTGTGCTCCATTCTGTCTCTTTATTTCCTAAATTTTTCCTCCGCCTCCCTTTCATTCTCTGCAGTCAACACCAAACCATCAGCCAACATCTCCCATGGGAGTCCGTTTCTGAAGTCACATGAGAAATCTTCATGAATCATGACAAACAATAAGGGGCTCAAGACTGCCTTTAAACATATGCCAAAAGTCACTGAAAACCCATCACTCTAATCTCCATTTACTCTCACCTGTGTACGAGCAACCAGATACATAGCCATAACCAATCTAACCAGCCATTCCTCGATCCCAAGCTTTCTCACTGCATACTTCACTGCCTTTCTATGGGCTCCATCAAAGGCCTTTTCCAAATCAATAAAAACCAAATTCAACTCACTGTTCTATACTATATATTTTTCCTGAAGCTTAGACAATCAATATTGCATCAGGGGTCCCTGTGCCTGGCAGAAACCCAAACTGTATCTCATCAGTGACTGAAATGTCATCACTGACTGGAATGTCAGAACTTCCACATATCAGAAATCTTCTGTTCCCCGAGCTGCATCTCTTTGGAACTCTCTTCCCAAGAGTTGTTTTCCTCCAGAATTCAACCTACAGCTGTTCAAGTCCAACTGTTATAGATTTTTTATAAACAGAGGACACCAGTTATCTGGTGTATGGATTATTTTTTCTATTCATTTGTTTTTCCTTCCTCTGTTCTGTTATTAAAAAAAAATCATATCATCTAGGACTCTCTCCATTACATTTATTATCAGGTACAAAGGTTTTAGCTTCTTTAATTTCCTCATTCCAGGGCATCATCCTTCCTCTTATTCATTTTTAAAATCACACTCTTCATCCAGTCATTTGGGGCAACACACTCATAAATCTTCATATTTATCATATCAGTAACTAAACCTACTCCTTCATCGCCTGAGGCTTTCAGCATTTCTGCAGTCAACCCAGACACACCCGCCAAGTTCCCAAACTGCATCCTGCCTATTGCCTTGCTTATAGTGGCAGCATCAATCAAAGGCCAATGGCCAAAAACTAGATCCCTTGACTCCAAAACTTCCTTGTTCCAGTCAAACTCTTCATTCAGCAGCCAGTTATAACACTCTCTCCAAGCATTTTTGATATCGTTACTGTCCACCACTACCTTTCCTTTCCTTCAACATTATTCACACACTCCTCACCAATAGTATCCATGCTTTCCTTCTTCATCTGATTTGCCACTCTTCTTGCTTTTGCCACATTCTTGTTTTTGGCCCTATGTATGTTATCCAGTAAAAGTCTCTGACTCAGATTTTGCCCTCTATACCTCCTTTCTGTTCGTATTTTTAGTTAGTTGTTTTTACGGGGTGGGGCACTAACCCACCACCAACCCTTTTAGTCGCCTCTTATGACAAGCAGGGATACTGGGGGAGAATTCTTGAAAAACCCCCTACCCCCAGGGGGAAGGAGTGGAGAGGTATATGAGAGAGAGGAGTGTGAGTTGGGAGCGTGGTTGTGAAATGGCAGGGGACACAGTGACATGGAGGCGATTTGTTTGTGGCCACCACGTTCGGGATTAAGGCGTCTGGCAATAGATGGATAGATAGATAGACCTCCTTTCTGGCTAAATGCTTGGCAGCCAAGTATTCGTGTCATTTTTTTTTTTATCTAAGGAAGAAGAAACCAAAGGCCATGGGCCAGCAAACTGTTCCTTCTAAAAGAAAAAACAAAAACAATACAAAAGAGCCAAATTCAAGATCCGTTCATTTTGAGATGCCTGGACGCACTGAGTTTGAAAGACTGGAGATCATAGGAAATAGGAAATACAGAAAGAGGAAGACAGTTCCATAGTTGACCTGTTTCATAAATGAAGGACTGGGAGTAATGGTTAACTCTTGCATTAGAGAGTTGGACAGGAAAGGGATGAGAGTTTGATGCTAGACGGGTGCTACGTGCCCGTTGAAGAGGTGGAGGAATGCAAGCAGAGAGTTCATAGGAACAGTCACCATTGAAGTAGCAATAGAAAAGAGATAAAGATGCAACTGTGAAGCAAAAAGACAGAGGTTGAAGGGAGCCAGTAAGAGGAGGAGAGTTAATGAGAGGAAAAGTCTTTGACTTCACCCTATTGACAAGAGCTGCACGTGGGGAGCCTCCCCACACACGAGAGTTGTACTCCACACAGAGGTAAAAAAAAAAACAGTGTATAAAGTCAACAACTGTGCAGGGGTAAAGAACGTTCGAGGTTGGCTTAGAACACCTAATCTCTTGGAAGCAGATTTCATAAGAGATGTAATATGTTCTTTTCAAGATAAATCCCGAGTGAATGAAACCCAAGCAAGTTCAAGGATGATCCAGGACCAAGCTGGACATTTATAAACATTACTAGGTACTTCTGTGGAAGATTTTGTTGGGTTGATAGGTGTAGGAACTGAGTCTTTGATGCATTAAAAACAAGAGTATTTTTACCCCAGTCAGAGATATGAGCTAAGCCAGACATTAGGTGTGCCATGGCCTCATCCATTGTTTGTTCAAGTAACTGCTGAGATGGACGTTCCAGGAACCAAACGGAAAGGTGAAGGATGGAATCATCAGCGTACGCATAGATAGGGTTAGATGTACAGCTTAGATCATTGATCAATAAAAGAAAGAGAGTTGGTGATGGGACAGAGCCCTGAGGAACGCCACTGTTGATAGATCTAGGAGAAGAATGATGGCCGTCTACAACAGCAGCTATAAAACGATCAGTAAGGAAGCTACGGATGAAGGCACAGACAGGAGAGATACCGTAGAGGGCAGTTTGGAAATTAAAGATTTATGCCAGACTCGATCGAAAGCCTTTGATATGTCAAGTGCAATGGTAAAGCTTTTGCCAAAGTCCCGAAAGGAGGATGACCAGCAGTCTGAAAGGTAGGTTGGAAGATCACCAGTGGAGCATCCCTGACAGAACCCATACAGAAAGAAGGTTGTGATAGGAAAGATGCTTAAAAACTTTTCTGTTAAGAATTGACTCGAAAACTTTCGAGACACAGGATGTTATAGCAATTTGATGATAGAGGGTTGAGAATGGTCACTCTTCTTTGGGACTGCCTGAATGAGAGCAGACTTCAAGTAAGAAGGGAAGGTAGAAGTTGATAGACAAAGGCGAAAGAGTTTACCTAGGCAGGGTGTAAGCACAGAAGCACAGTTCTTGAGGACAACAGGAGGGACTCCATCAGGCCCATATGCCTTGTTGGTACTGAGGCCAATGATGGCAGAAAATACATCAGCAGAAGTCATTTTAATGTCAGCCATGAGGAAGTCAGAGGGGGGAAGTGATGGAGGAACAGCGCCAAAATCGTCTAAGGTGGAATTGGAGGAGAAAGTCTGAGCAAAGAGATCTCCTTTATCAGTAGAAGAAATAGCTACAGAGCCATCAGAGTAGAAAACAGGTGTGAAGGATGATGAGGTAAAGTTATTAGAACGGTTTTTGGCAAGGTGCCAGAAGAAGCGAGAAGAATTCAAGTTGGAGAGTTGAGAGCATTTAGCACGGATGAAATTATTATTAGCAGAGCAAAGAACAGACTTAGCATGATTCCAGGCCGAAACATAAAATAGATGTGCTTCAGGGGTGGGTTGTCTCTGGTAACTTTTATAGACCCTCTCCTTGTTGCGGACAGCATGAGAACCAGCGTGATTAAACCGAGGCTTTCTTTCATTAGTCAAAGGATATGAGAAGGGAATGTATGCTTCCATGCCTGAGAGAATAACCTCCATAATGCGCAAGGCATATTCAGGTTGTTCCCGGCCATGGAAGCAATAATCATTCCAGGGAAAATAAAAGAAGTACTGCATGAGGGCTTCCCACTCCGCAGCACCAAAGAACCACAGTCAGCATTTCTTTGGAGGGTCCACAGGTGTACCGAAGCGACAGGACAGGTTAAGACAACAAGGTTGTGATCGGAGGAGCCCAATGGAGAGGAAAGATTAAGTGTAAGCACAAGAATTAGTTGTAAGGAAGAGGTCAAGTATGTTGGAGCTCTTTCCTAGGTGGTCAGGGATATGGGTAGGGTGCTGTACTAGCTGCCCTAGGTCATCAAGGATAGAAAAGATGTAGGATTGTTCACCAGGTGGATTAGTGAAAGGAAAGGAGAGCCAAAGGTGGTGGTGAACACTGAGATCTCCCAGAATGAAGATTTCAGAGAGGAGAAATGGATAGAATGTGTTCCATCGTAGAAGTAAGATAGTCAAAGAATTTTTCATAGTCAGTAGAGATAGGGGATAAATAAACAGCACAGTTTTTTTTATTATGAGAATTAAAGGAAAGCCAAAGCCAGAGAGTAGAGAATTCAGAAGAATCGAGATCAGGAACAGAAAACCAAGATAAGTTGTGTACATATACACAACAGCCACCTTTGGCTTTGAAATAAGTATAGAAAAAGTAGGAGGATATAGAAAAGGGTTTGCTATCAGTTGCCTCAGATGAGTCTCAGTTAGGAAGAGAAGGTGAGCTTTAGAGGAGGAGAGGTGGTGCTCAACAGAGCGAAAGTTAAAGGAAAGGCCACGAATGTTGCAGAAATGAAGAAGTGAGTCAGACAGTGGCTCCAGGTAGCTCATCGAGTCGTCACAAGAAGAGGGGTGGATGTCTGATACTGTCCCCTTTCCATTCCCAGAAAAGCTTTCTTTTCTTCTTATTTGCAATTTCTACACTCTCATCCCATCACCATGTTACTTTATGTCCTAGAGAGCCCCTTGTCCATCCACCCACTGAATCAGTACCTCTCAAGAGATTGTTCTTGAGAGCTCTGTACTGCTCATTAACACTTTTTTTCTACAGCTCCCTATTCAGCCACTGTTCAACTCTTCTCACTATAGATGGCGTCCCATACTGCTTTGGTTTTTAACTTCCATACTTTCCTCCTGGGTGCACGGGTCTTTTTCTTCACCACTCGCTTTTTCAGCACCATGTCACATACCAGTGATTTATGATACTGCACACATTCTTCACTCCCTATAACTTTAACATCCTTCCACATCTTCCTATAAGCCCTCTTAACCAGAAAATTGTCAATCTGGTTACTATTACCACCAGACTTATATGTAATCAGCCTGCTCTCTCTTTTCCTAAAATACATGTTGCACACAGTCATGTTCATTGCCTCCCCAAATTCGAGTATCTTTTCCCCATCTGCATTCTGTGTACCATCTGTTCATCACTAATGCACCCTTTAATATCCTTGAGCTGCTTCACCCACATAACCATTTCAATCCCCACCCAAAACTACAATCTGACCATCCCCCATGCCACCAAGAATATATATCTCATCCCAGAATCATTTTTTTTCTTCATCATCAAGGCCAGCCTGTGAAGCATACACCAATATAGCTGAAATCATGAGTATACTAAACAATATTTTCACTGCTTTAATCCCTTCATTACCAGCCGTGATAGCAAAGCTGGTATTGTTTTCAATTTGTCTGTCTCTCTGTGTGTCTGCGTGTCTGTTAGCACGATAACTTCGGAACCACTCAAGATATCACAAAATTTTGCAGGTGTGTAGTAGGAAAAAAATCGATCACGAGTTTGAAAATGGTGAAAGTAAGTCAAGGTCTGTGTGTCTGTTTCCACAATAACTTTGCATCTGCTCAAGATATTGTAACAAAATTTTACATGTGTGTAGCAGGAATGAAAAATTCAACGAGTTTGAAATTGGTGAAAGTAGGTCAAGGTCTGCGTGTCTGTTAGCATCATAACTTCGCAACCGCTCAGGATATCATCACAAAATTTTTCAGGTGTGTAGTAGAGATGAAAATCTACTAAGAGTTCGAAATTGGCGAAATTATGTCAAGGTCAAGGTCATATTCTGACCCGCGCTAGATACTGTATGTATCGGTTCGTGGCTGGTGTGAGTTCCCTCTTGGGGGGGGGCCCTAGTTTAATCTTATTACATTCATGATACATTTCACCCATTTCTTCTTGATCAGCACACCCACACTACTATATCTGCCTGCACTTCCCTGCTATAATATCTGATATCTAGTCCTTCCCAGCACTCATTCTAGCTTATCCTGCCGTGAGCCTGACCTCCTATAGCAATCGAACATTCGCCTGTCTCCTATTCATAGTCTCCACCACTTCCCCCATCTACCTTTCAACCTACCTCATTCCACAATGCCACTCTGAACCCCTTAGGTAATTTGGTTTCCAAAGGCTTGCCTTTGCTTCTTGACTTACGTTTTTGTCATGTTGGATCAATAAGAGAGGAGATGGACCACAGGACCCACCAGTCCAGGCAAGGGATCAGGAACCCATAGCCCACCAATGGCTGTAGCAGTGGCCTTGGGGCACCTTGCCAGGATAGCTACAGGGATACCCTCAAAGCATTCCTTAGCACTGTAACTGCCCTGCCATCATACATCCAATGATAGGGCAGCTTTCTGAGGCACTACTCCCAGGGTCAATCCCCTCTCCACTGAGTTGAAATGGTAGTCTGGGAACCACAGTGCCATGTACCCTATGGGTCAGATGCAAGCCCCATCCCATCCCTGTCCCAATACTACGCTGATGGAATCCATGCCAAGCCTGCCAGCAAGCCCGCCACTAAGTAGTGGGGAGAGTGTTTTCTGACCACATGCCCTTGGTGGTGCCGATCCCTGTGACGTAGTAGGGTACGTTGTGTGGTATGTACAGCACATGTAGTGTGGTACATAAGATAGAAGAAGGAAATTGGGAGAGTATGTTGGCCTGCTCCCTGTGCTAGTGTCACACCAAAACAAGGTAGAAGAGGAGGAATGGTCAGGGTATCCTGAGGGGTTGTGAAACGAGAGCTCCAATTCTCCCTCTCACCAGTAATCCCATCCTCCTGGGGGGTAAAGCCCTGATCGGTTGGGACTACAGCCGGTTCCCTAACATTTTTTTTTAAGCACTGTGAAAGTAGTAGTTCAGTACTGTTACTGCCGTGTGGTTAGCACGAATGAGACCACCTTCCTGGTTTAACCCCTTAACCACGGGTCGTCACTTTCATGACGATCGGGTGCAATGGATCATTCCGCAGGGCGTCACTTTTTTTTTTTTTTTTTTTTATGTGTCCGACTCTGGGCATAGGCTTCACAGCCTGCTATCAAGGCCCAGCAGTCCTCCTACATACCAACACCTCTACATGTCACCACTTTGGCGCTAACACCCACCGTCCATATTGAATACATGCTAGGGCTGTCTCATACAGGACTGGTGTATTGGTATTAGCAAGGGGATTTTTACGACATGTCGGCGGGTCTTCTGGTAGATCAGTAAAGCCTGATTTAATGAAATTCGAATCCTTAAACTGTTCCCTGCCCCAGTGAGGATTCGAACCTGGGTCCATCGGGACTGCAAGCCACCTCTCTACCGATCGAGCCACCGCCTTCCCCATTATTGCATTATTTTTAGTTCCCCCGGGCTTTCAGGTGGTGACTTGTATCATCTGTCAGCAGTGCCAATGTCCAACAATAGTCAGAGCTGCTAATGTCATCAGTACTCCCATCCATTGACAATTTAGCCATTTTCCCCCATTCTAGACTTCCCTCCCTACATCCCCTCCATTACTCTCTCGCATCGTCTGCTCAGCCGCTCTGCGCTAAGTAAATCTTCCCCCCGGATTTTTCCACTGTTTTCGTCCATTGAAATGAGACCTATACCCTTTTCTTATACAAAATAATATA